>OOFE01024766.1:10007-33914 GCA_900323365.1 Monocentris japonica | reverse complement strand
AAACATAGGCATCAACTTCACTATTTATATTTGTCTAAGAAACTAATTTCAAGCATTTAAGCATCAGCCTTTAGATCAAAATGTTTTTAAGATCATGAGAAACAGTCAGGTGTGTCCAAACTTTTGACTGGTACTGTAAAAAAGAGGTCTGTTTTTAATACTTTTAATACTGTTTACTGTTTAATACTGTTTTTAATAAATAAAATAATTTCATCAAAAGTCATGTAGTAACATGATACATTCATGTACAAGACTCAAGTTAGATGATACATACCCATGCTTTGTCTCTGCTGAACGGTTGTGTTGCCACTGTTTTGTGCCTCAACTTGATCCAACGTCCCGGTAAAAGAGAGGCTTATGACACATACAGTGGCATCCATCTGCCTTTTTGGACGAGGATTCGGTACGGGAAGGTTGAGGGAAAGAATGCAATATACCGTTAGACCACAGAGATGGGCAAAGCTCGTGTGAACCAACTCAAGTCAAGGCAAACAACAACACCATAATATGAAAACCTGACGTTATCTAACGTAGAATGATAGTGATGATAATAGGCGAAAGTAAACTGGCACTGTCAGACACTGCATACCACCGAAATGACTGGTAAATAATTTCCAGTTAGCATGGGAAATACAGAATTTTCAACATTTAAAACAACCAGAATAAAATCAAGTCAAATCAAACATCTATGTTTGGTAGTAGATTCCTGATAGATAAGTGACTCATACAAAAACACTCAACTTTGCACACAAATGGTTTTTCAGTAATGTTATTTACATTGATTATCAGACAACAACCTAACCTTGATAGGTAGCATATAACTTGGCTCTGCTCTGCGATAGTCCCCGGGTAACATTATGAACGAGGCTAATGTTTCATGTTGGTTGGCAGCGCTAGCTAGCTAAGTCGTTCGCTGACTAACGTTACTGCAATGTATAGTCAACACTCAAAACGGAGAACCGGAAAGCTTATAGGCTTGCATTAAATAACCCAACGTTGCATGACTAATTTATAGTTGGATGACTTGAGTGATACATTATACCATTAAACTACTTACCTGTCGTTGGCTAACAGCCAGATGCATGCTGACTTGGAACGGCATCTGGTTTCAGGATGAGTCTGGTAGTCCATTCGTTTCTCAACGAAGTTGAGAAAACTATTTTCATCTAAATGTGCACTACATATTCAGGGTTTGAAGTCACTCGACTTGAAAGATGGAAAGAAACGTCTTCGGCATTACACCCAACGACAGAACACTTGCTACGGACAGGTACTCATAAGGTAGACAAGCAGAGCTGGACAACGTAAACAACGTAGGCGACTGCTAAGAATGGACTTCATTTTTGGCAATTTCCATACGTATGAGGAAGTAAATATATACTTATTTGGGCAATTCCGGATCTGCGACGAAAGAAATCCCAAATTCCAAAAACGGTTCACCAAAAGAGGCCAAAAACTTTGTAAACAAAAAAAAGTATTGAAGGGCTCAACACAACTTTTTAACATTTCGCTGAGTTTACCATATGGTAATTTCCTCTACTAACAAGTGAATCATAGGAAATGTGCGAGTTTGAGTTTACCATCAATTTAAACTTGACAGACAGCTTGGGAACTGTCTCGTGGAAAATATGTCCATGCAATGCTCGTGGTGCTTTGTTCACATTTGCTGATATAATCTTTCTCTGATACCTGAAAGCTACAGTGGCTTGGTAAAACAAAATCTCATATTCCTTGCTCTCTACTGGTTGTTTGAAATTTGGCCAAGGCTTTTTCATTCTTGACTTAGCAAAGCAAGGGGGACAGCATTCCCTTGACATAGCTTGTGGGTGATCATATATATGATGTCTCCCATGGGATAACAAATGAGAGAGTGAAGCCCTGAAAATAGGATCCTTGTTGCTTTCTAACAATGCCTGGAGAGACAAATAACATTTCAGTAGATTACTTAATCATCTGCAAATTAGCAATTTCAGAACACATGGTAGAGATGTCAAGTGAGGGTGTCGGGTGCACAAATCCTGCTTAAACCAGAGCCTTGTTAACACTATTTTAGAGCTGCATTCTGTCAGATTTTCATGTAAATACAGAATGATTTTAGCAGCCTAAAGGGCTGCACAAGAGACTATCTTCCATACTTGAAGCCCTCTGTAATGCTGATATGAATTTATTTTTGATGGGTATAACCAGTGATGTCAAATACACAAAGTGTATATGCCATTTGGTAGATGCTATTATCCAAAGCTCCTTACAGAACTCATGAGTGAATACATTTTAAGCACGGGTGACTCCAATAGGAAATTAACCCGTAACACTGGCAATGTGAGTACCATGCTCTACCTGCTGAGCTACACAGGACCAGAAGTGTGTTTTAAATTTTAAAACTATAAGGGAGCAAAATGCAACTGGGAGAAAGCAGCACCATTGTTGATAAATAACCGATGGTGGGATTTATTAGGCTGTTTTGATTGGTAGTATGATTTTGATCTTAGCACAAATGGAATTTGAGATCAGTTGTATTCCAGTCATAGATAACTGTACCTATATCCCCTTATAGGGCAAGGGACAGGTAAACTAAGTGTACATAGATCATTTAGCTATCTAATTAGCTATCTAGCTACCTACTTGGTTCATG
Organism: Monocentris japonica; assembly: GCA_900323365.1. Lineage (NCBI taxonomy): Eukaryota > Metazoa > Chordata > Actinopteri > Trachichthyiformes > Monocentridae > Monocentris > Monocentris japonica. Next base: position 31,282 of record OOFE01024766.1, on the reverse strand, counting down.
TTGGAATAGCAATCATATAGCTAGAGAGCAGGTGAGTGAACATAGCTATCGTCACAACTTGCTATCTGATTTGTGTCAGCTGTGAGTGAGTAAGTTTGCCTTATCAAATGCACATGCAAGCAAAGCACAATTCAGACTATACTACCCAAACTTACGACTGTTGTAACTGATAAAATAAAGAGCATGAATGGTAAGATGGGTAAGAAAGGGCAAACATCATTGCAATATATTACATGAATGGGGCTTTGTTTTGATTTGTTGACATTATGGGTTTAGCCAGCAATGGAGATGAAGAATATAAAGACATGGCTGTAGTCAAAGGACCATTATCTGTAAATGCAATATCAGGGTACATGCATGTACTAGCATGGCTGATAATTCATGCAGAGAGGATAAAAAAGCATGTCCATGCATTGTGAAGTAAAGGGATGTCAGTATTCAGTAGGTACACTGCACCTCTCAGGCATGAGTAGAAACCTGGGAGGAAAAACTCCTTAGTATGTGTGTCTGGTTTTTATGTCCCCTTAGTAATGGCAATGGCACTGGATTGGTTGGTGCAAAATAAATATTTTTGGTGGGGACAGGGGTGAGCGCTTCAGCTGAATGTTGAGCAAGTGTGGCAAGGTCACATTCTCATTCAAAATGAGTGGTGGAGGTGAACATGGATACACAGTGATGGTTCAAGCTGCTTATATGGATCTTTCATTTCATTAATCATATCCTGAATAATTTACATCACTCAAAATTCCTAATGCAGCTGACTCTATTCTCCCTCATAGTGAAACCTATTACCCAGAGAGGCTCAGCATATATTAAACACCATAATTTGTTGGCTGGCTCTTGATGATACCACTGTGGAGGTCACACTACAGTAGTTTTTAAAGAAAAAAAATAGTACTTTTTCCTGAAAGTTCTTCACGGAGGAAAAAAAGAAAAATGGGATACATTGTCAGCCTACCTTTCTCACAAAAAGTTCCAGTAAAGTGAAGTGGGCAGTCACAGGAAGCTAGAGCTCCACTGGGCAGCTGTAGCTGATGACATGTTCCACCATTGTGGCAAAGACCATCATGGCAGACTTGTGGTGCACGCAGAGTATCTTCTGGTGGTTGTGTGGGATCTAGCAGTGATGTGTTCACTCTCTCAATGGTGGCAGACTGAGTTGTCACACTCAAGGAACTTATTGTGGAGGCTTCAATAGCATATGAATGCAAAGTATATCTGCAAGAGTGGGCATGAGATTTGATTTTCAAGATGTCAATATATTGTTTAAATGGTCAGAATACCAATGTTCAATTAGCATACTGTAAACCTTCCAACAAAATCCGGATCTCAAATAGTGTCTGAATATCTAACATTAGCTGGGGAGTGTTGTGTGTATGCATAAATAAAGACCCCAACAAAAGCCAGGTAAAAAAATAGAGCAGAGTTACCAGAAAGAAATTCATATAATATTTATAGCCTATCATTCCTATCATATCATTAAAATATCACAATATATATTACTTTTGATGCATTAATGCTGTTTTTGCAAGACTGATGGCAAAAGCACCTGAACATACTGGACATATGTTCTAATAAAGGCCTGCTGCTTTTATATAAATAACAAGCCCGGCCATTATTGGAAGTTTTGTGTGCATCTAATGTGCTTGTAAATCTCAAGATGGAAAACTTTCCAGGACAACTGATTTAATATCAAAATTATTGTCTGAGATAATTGTACAGTGCAGTAATTTACTAATTGGATTTAATTTTCTTGTTATACAATCCCAGGGAGAGAATCATATTCAATTGTCATTTTTGACATCATAATCAGTAGTCTCAATCTTTTGGGGTAATTGACAGACATGATTTGACTATTTTTGTCATTCTAAATCATAATAATGAATTAGATACAAAGTTATTAAAGTTATAAAATGTTATTCTGTGCATGTGCCCAGGATGACTGAAAATAATACTGTACAAAGTATGCTAGTTGAAAATGGGTTCACATGAGGAAAATATTATTAAGCCAATGACTCCAAAGACCTTACCTGCACTGGTCTATGTTGCTGCTGGCAATGGCACTGGATGCGTAGAATCTCCTCAGTTTATTAATTTCAATTATTTCAATGCAGCCAGTATAGTTGTGAAAAGGCTTTGCTCCCTAAGGGGAAAAAAACAACTCTGAGATCGGACCCAAGATACATCTCTGAAAAGTAGTTTAGTGTGATTTTAAGCTTATAATCTTGGAAATATTAAACATATTACATGCTTTCACCATCCTACAATATTGGTAGATCAATAATCTAGAGAAACCACATTGGCTTGCTATAGAGTCTCACCTGAGGGAGCAGATATTGTAGTGGCAGACCACCTATAAAGACATGGTTTGTTCTTTGTATCTCGAGTCCTGACCAGTAATTACTTGCTGTACTTCTGATTTTATCATAGCCGGAAACAGTTACCTCCGCTTCACAAAGGGTGAGGTGTTGTCTATGAGAGAGCAAAAACGCTTGTCAAATGAACAGAAATAGGGCTGCTCATATTTGCAATGCTAAATCAAATGTTTTAAGTGGCCTTATCCTCAAATGTTACTGTCTCTATGCACTACTTAACACAGCATATAGGGGCGATTCTTGGATACTGGCTAAATACTAAAGGGTGACCAGAACAAGTATGAGAAGTATGGGGTGGTGGAGGCCCCTATTCTCCTTTTCCTCCTAATCCATATGTGCTCTCTCTCTGTTCTCTCTTTTTTGTAACAATGTAACAACCTGTAACAATGTCACAGACAAAAAAAATCTAACTACAGACTGCTTCAAGGTTGCATTTCCACCATTACAAATAGGTTATAAATAATACCCTATAGGGTAGGGTATATCATGCACACACATGAAGGTGTTTTGTGGCCTAGAAACCAATCGAGAATTCAATTGAATCTCATTTTTACCATTTTCAAGAATTAACAAATCACAGATCAAATATCTGCTGACATATAATGACTGGTTAAACATTATCCAAAAAGATAATTTTAAGAATCCACAAATGAAATTAGATATGTTAATTGGTGAAATGTGGAGAAGATGGAATTTTCATTTTCCAACTCTACAAATTGAGCAAATAGCTCCTTTTTCAAGTAGGACACCAAGTGAAATAACTAACTGTTGGACTACAAGCTTGACAGCTTTCTCTTGCAGACAACACACTATTATTATTCTTTTATGTGGTTTGACATATAGCTCAATAAACCTTGGTCATGTGAAGTTCAGAAATCTGAATGGTTATCTGATTGGTCAAATGAAATAGTGACTGCTAAGATACAAAAATTGTATAACTGTGTGCAAATGTTTTAATTTCTCTGTTGACACATGCAATTAATCCTAAATTCAACTATATCACTCATTCTGGTGAAGCTCAAAGATCAAAAGGGATCTGCTGTATTATTTTTTTCTCTGGGTATCTTACGCACCTTTGAACAACTATTTTGGAACAACCCCACAGCTATTCATAGATTTCAAAAACTAATTCTCCGCTTTCAAACAACAGGGGAGAGCAGATAATTACCTAAGTGCAGATTGTGGATTAACTATCTGCAGCTTGAGGGTACTCAGGCCACAGTTGCACAGTCTCCTCTCTAGTGTCTCCTGATACCTCTTGTTCCCTGAGTGGAAGTTAGGAGGTCCAGGAAGCAATCTAGTCTGATTTGTTAAGCCTGCTACTTTGTAGGCTGTTGCATATGCTAGCTAAACACTTGGGGCACCAACTCCAAGCACCATAAGTCCTTTCTCTAGAGCCAGCATGGAGAAGCGGTTAATTTAGAAGCAGTCTGCCAGAGCGGCCTGGCCAGCAGCCAGAGGGCACTGTGCTCACTGTCCTTGAGAAGTCAGCCCCAGTGGATTTCTATTTAACATATTGAAAAGCATCTTTGACGGGAAGATATATTAAAAGTCTATAATGAGTTAGGCAGTGACGTTGAGGACAGCCATGGTGTTGTAGCTCTGGGTCAAATCAGACAGAGATGGACGGACTCGGCCATCAGACAATTATAAAGAATTTGCTTTGTGACACCAGAAACCATTTTTCCATACTCCCTACCCTCTAGTTATGACAGCTCTCTTTTTTGCCATTTCTCTTAGGGGCAGGTATAGTACATAATGATTGATTTATACAAAGATTTATTCTCAAAGAAAAACAAGGGCGGAGCCTTGCCCTCCCTTATACCTGATTGGCCATCGTAGATGCCTCACTTGTTTAGGGCAAGGCTGTGACCAACATTTGTTATTTTGCAGAGAAACATGAGACAATCATCAGTGTTTTGTTTCAAAAGGAAGTCATTTGCTCACCTTTGAGAGTTATGTTCATGATTACTATCACAATGTTCATCTCATGTTTCCTCTCTTTACACCTGGTCTCTAACATATACAGAGAACAATGTTTTAGAAAATAATATTCTCACTGCGCCTATATAATGTCTGTTGGAGAAGGTGAAATGGCCTCCTTGAGTACTGCTAAATGATGCAGTCTCCCTAAGTGCAAATTAAACAGATATGATAGGAGTTGTATATTAGCAGCCTTGTGCCAGCTATGAGTGATGAAACTAAACCACAATATTTCTTATGTCAGAATAAAAGGAATGAAAACCTTCCAATGAAATGACTTCAGAACAGGTAATAAATATAGTCAGTGATCACTGATACATTTTAATAGGCACAGTCTTGTTTGTTTTGTTTCTTCAAAATGTCTATATGTCAGTTTCTTCTAAAATCTCCCTTTGATGATTCACCCTTCACTCGTGATGCTTTCTGCCAAATATATAACACCCTATATTAGTGTTGGTCAACCCTTATCCTATGACAGACACACTTAAGTAAATGGATAACTAGAAATCAAGTAATGGCAGCCCAGATGCTAATAACATGTACACTATTTCAACACACTTTGTATACTACTAAGACCTAAGTAGTTTATCATTTTGAATTCACCTCTTTATTCATAGTAGAAAATGTATTATGGCCTGAAACAGACTCCTAACATCTCTAACATGGTTGAAGTCTATTCAATTCACCCAATTCAAAAAAGTAAATTGAAACTGTAGATAATTTACTTCATACTTAATAAAATCAACACCTACCTGACATTAATAATGTACACTTTGCCATCATCAACATGAATTAATGTATTGATCCTTGTAATCTCTTCCTCTTGGTTACAGCAAAAGGCATACTGGAAATTATTTGAGAGAAAAAATGTGTTTTTCCAAGTAGACACATACAGTAACATAGTTTTCTATTGCTCTATCCACTGTATGAATGGCTCTTACATTAACTGCACTTCATGGGTAAACATGTAATAACTACTTAATAATGTCAGTTCTTACCTGTAAGACTCCATCCAAGACAAAAAGTTTCATGAAAAATTCACCGTTAATGGGTCCTTGGTCTACATACAGGATAGTTCCTTGGGACACTTGAGTTTGAAATCTCACTGTAATGTTGTTGAGTTCTCCGAGGTCAACACCTTCAAACTCCAGGTATGAATTCCCAAAATACTGAATGTAGCTTGAATCTAAGAGATAAAAAACAGAAAAAAACCTAGTAAACAGAGGCAAAACACTGCAGTTTATTTGTCTCTAAAAAGTCTGTAAAGATACTCTATTGATCGCCCCCTCCACAAGGAAGTCAGTGCCCAAGGTGACAGAACAGCTCCCCTGGAGCTAACAGGGATTCAGTGTCTTGCTCAAGGACACTTCAGCAGGGCAGATACTTGCTGTCAAGGAGGCTTGAACCTGGGAGTTCTGGTTGAAAGACGGCCTCCCCTCATTACGCCACCCTGCTGCTTCTTTGCTGTGTCAGCATCATGCAACACGTAAATGTACAATTCTATTACTGAATTTGATTCTTCATGGACTTACTGAACCAAGAAAATTTATTCAACAAGTACTTCACGTCACCCTCTCCTCACTGAATTATATCCCCTCTCTATTCACTCTAATCGCTTTGAAAAAACCCTTGCCTATCTCTCTTCAGCTCTTATTCTATTTCTTTTCCTAGTGATGATGATGCTCTATGGTGACAGGAAGATTGTAAGTGCACAAAGGCCCTGACCTTTGTACCCCTGGTTTTTGGGTGCTTATAATTTCTGCAATGTTGGAATTTAAGGTTATTCTACTGTTGCACACACACTATATGGCTCTGGATAGGCACATCAGCTAAATGCATAAAATGTAAATGGAATGTAAACTGTAATCATCAGACAGTAAACTTTGCAACCTGAATGCAATGCAGCTTAACAACTTGATATACAGTATAGAGTACAGGGTATAGTAGCAGGCGGTGCATAATCATTTCATTTTGAAAGGAGAAGACAAGATTTAAAATGGCTATTGCTAATATCACACTTTCTCAGTTTGCTCACTATAAAGGTGTTCTTGCTTTGCCAGAAAGCTGTGAACCTTGTAAATGACGTAACATTAGAAGAGAGCAGAGTCTTGGCTGAATTGAGGGTAATCATACAAGTTTATTACATGCCTCATTTTATAGTGGGATAACTTGGTTTATATCGTCCTCTCATGAATGATATAAACCAAGTTATTCTCATATAGGCAATTATGGGATATTTCAGTAAAAGTTCCACTGCCTGAGAGCGTATTGGGGGTAGTGACGCAGACAAACTTAAAAGACTGACTCAGACTGCAATTGGAGGCAAGCATTAGAGGTGCTCATGCTCGATATATTCCTCATTTGAAGGAAATTCTGCAATTTGTTCCGGAAAAGTCAACCCAGAGAGCCTGTTAAAATGAAAAGCATTCCTTGATGCACCTGTCTCAAGCTGTGTCTGTTCTTATCTGTAAAATCATTACACTAGAGAAATCAGCAAGCTCCTTTAACGTTGTTGCCATGATTAATCGAGCAACTGCAAGTGAAACCTTTATCAATATTTGTTACACGTCAAGTCCTAATAGACCAGACCCTCTTTGATCTGACAGTGGGCCTCCAGGGTATTTGGCAAACAGGCTAACCTAAATACCCCTATTTTCTCTGGAGAGCAATATGACTAATACCCTACGGAAAGGTATCTAACAAAAAAGTGAGAATTATCAGGAACAGACCTACTGTGATCTGTGAATTTATGAGGATAAATGCACTAACCAACAATGCTATGCTGTCTCCCACTCCAGTCCTGACAATGGGGTTTGCCAATGCTGATGATGGAAAATTACTCCTCAGAGACAAAGCTATTCATTAATTTTAAAGCCTTGTTTAGTCTGATGTAGCCTTTGATGCAGTCTGAGGCTGCTGCCAGGAGGCAGTAACATGCCTCATTAGCAGTTAGCTCCAGTCTCTCCCTCAAAGGTCTCCTGTTTTTACCACTATCTTACATTCTCAAATTTTTCATCTACACTTACTGAACTAGTAACTAAAACGGTTGGGCTCAATCTAAATTGTAAATTTACGATCTAAGCTGCACCCTACTTTTCCCATCATTCATTGTCAATATACTGTGATGCACAATAGCAGTATTTTCTGTATTGTACTTATGCTAAGGGCAGAAAATAATGAGGTTTCGCGGGTTAACATACTGCTGATCAAGGAGTTTGTGACCATTGTACTCTCTTCTAAAGCCTAGCCTATTCTCTTAGAAAACAATTCAATGGCTGATTTCAGACAAAACAAATCCTCTCAGTGGGAATGTTCCTTGAGATAAATCTATCACATCAGGCTTAATCTAGGGCGAGGCTTAATGCATGTCCATAAAAGAGGTAAGAAAATTGATGTTATTCATATTGCATGGAACTTTTATAGGAGGACCGCAATGTTGCAGCACAGAGCAATTGTATGCGAATGTCACATAGAGGTTAAAGCAAGATATTCCTCTGGAAAAATATGTTTGGAGAAATGTGAACTTAGGATCAATTAATATGGCTATAGACTTTGGGCGGTGAGATTTAATTGATATGGACTTAATGTCCCATTTATAAAAAAGGCAGGATGTAAGTCCTGTTTTGTCCCTGATTTATTGGGCAGGGTAATAGACTGACTGATTGAACTTGTCACAGGACAGAGATAAAATATTGCTGAAGATCATTCTTGGCCCTTTGCAATTTCAGAGCCCTGAGGGATGGCAAAAGGTCGTCCTTTAGCTACAGAATGAGTAGAAAAATATCTTATATTCAAGATATGTTAGAAAATGTCACAGATTATAAATGAAGAAGATTACACTTCACAGGTATTAAATAAATGTAACCTTGTGGCTCAAAAAACCCCAGAAAAATCCTAATATGAATCAGAACCATTTACAATAACAATTAAAGCATGATCAATTTGTTTATAGTATGTAAGTGTCTAGAGTGCAGACACATCAGGAGAAATCCACTGTTCTCTATCTTACCAGTCTATTATTAGATTACTGAAATACAGAAGAATGTAATCCTAAATATAATATGGCCTTTTTTGCAAATCCAGCACCTAATTATGTCTTTGTTGCCTGGCTTCAAAAGTAACTGATGAACATTACTCCCAATTCACCATGGTTGATCCAACATACTGCAATGACAGTTACTGTACAGGCCATAAACCGTTGTTGTGATGACAAATTGAGACGCTGCTTTTTCATCTTGCCAAGCCTCAGCTTATGAATATTCAGAATTATGACTCACTAGCAAAGTTGTACCACTGAATATATCAAAATGGTCAAAGGCATACTAATTAGGTACTATGTAAATGGTTGTAAAGAAAAACCTGTACAGATAAACTGGTAGGACACAGAACAAATGCATGCATGGTAAACATGCATACTACTGGAACGGTGACTGTCTGACAGAGGGAAGCACCAAGACGTGTTTACGTGTCTTAATAAGTGACCATCTGGCTAACTTCATCTTGCTCATCAATTTTATTCTGAAGAGCACAGCTTTCGTCATTTCATTTCTGTTACGCTTGGCAGAAAATGATAAAAGGTTCTCCTGTGCTTTGCTGGAAAGAAAGAAAGGTCCACCAAGTCATGGCTAAGCTGCAGTAAGCCTCCCTCCACAAGCAGGGTCCTTTCTAGATTCCCATCAGCTCTCACACTGTAGAGCTCAAAATACAATGGAGCTCTGCATTGCATGTACCATGATGAAAAACAGAAACCCAATCCTCTCTCTCAAGACAATCATCTTCTTCCATAGAATTCTTGATACTTGCTGTGTTGCAAAGATCTGAGTGCCCTATATTTTCTTTTCTATCAATAAGTCATATATAGTAGATCAACATTTAAGATGAAATATTCAACTTCAAATGCTGTTTACTCATTTATCAAATTACTATGATACAAGGAATGGTGCAAGAGCTATCCACTATAATCAGCCTACCACATTAACCACTCCCTCTATGTTTAAATTCCTATAGACTTGGTATATTTCAAAGGTTGTGGAGCAGTCTTAGGTTTAAAGGAGCACTGTCTGAGTCTATTTCAAGCAGCACCAAGGGCACTGCATGCTTTTAGATGGTGACCTAGTTAGATAAACTCATGAGTTTCTGGATCCTCTTACTTTAAAACTTATTTACTTTGATTATACACTGGTGTGTAAAATAATAAAGAGATTTTTTTGGTGTATAGATGCTAGGTTTGTTTTTCTTTAAGACTGTTTAGGGTGTGTTTAACCCTTTCTAAACCAAAGCAATATGTAGTGAATCAGGGTTGGATCAGGTGCAGTGGATAGGACTCCATAATGTGTTGGGCCCACAGTGATTTTCAGAGCGTCACATTGAATTGTTTCAAGCTTGTCTGTGCTCAATAGGTCTGTTTTACAGCTCTGTGAACAGTTTCAAAGGTAAACAGACCTCATCTGTCAAGGAGTAACAATCTGCCCAGTGCTCTGAATTCCTCCTCTCTCATAGATGACTGAATCCAGTATCAATCATTTATAACACATAGTGTTTTTATCTGACATTTGAGTGTTAAGGATATAATCCCAAATAATGATTGAGCTTCCGACACTGACAATTACTGTTCTCAAAGAGAAAATGCATTCTAGTATCAACCGACATTAACAGCAATTTTAACCTTTTTTCACAGAAGCTCCACAAAATATGACCATCTCTCAGTCCATTACAATAGATCCTTGTCTGCTATGTTCCAAAGGCTCTAAAATCACAGCTCAGTTAGAGGCTCCTGTCCCAATGGAAGCTGGCAGGGAAACTTGATAGGAAGGACAAGGGAAGGATAGGTTAGTAATTAGTACAAAATCTCTGGACTGTCTTCTGTTGAAATTGATTGGTATAATGGCTTATCAGTTAAAATAATTTAGAGTCACTTCCTTTCGCACATAATGTTGTTGGATGTAATAACATAGCAAAAGAAGCTATGACTTGATTGAGAAAGTTTAATTTAAGCTAAGAGACTGCCATGTGCTACAGGCTTCATTCTTGGCAGCAAAGGACTATCCCTCGAGGTGATTCGCTTTCCAGTGTTGACCCCATGAGCCCTGAGTCTGTGCCTGATATAAATATGAACCATGATCACATTGATCTGATTCATCACATTTGAAATCCTAGTTATTCAACAGAGCTAACATATATAGGGTTAGAACCATCCTGAAGGTACATAATCCAAGTTTAAAGGCTAAAAACACTAATGTAGGTCACTGGAAAGGTTGAACTTCTGTAACGTTATGCAGCCTTTGGAGAAGGCATTTTCAAGTTGCACATGTGGCTTTTACAAATTGAATTAGGAACCAAGCTAAAATGCCATTAAATATGCTTAAAAGAGAGCATACGGATATTAGAATATGCATGTACCTACTTGGGTTGAGAAGAAATGGCTTTAAAATGAACATGCATGTAAGATCCGTACCTAAAGGTTGCTCAGCCATTGCTGTTGGACTGAATGTTGGCATCGGTGTTCTGAGCGTGAAGCCCTGAGTGACATTCATGACTGCAGTCACCAGGGGAACATCCGTAACAGGAGGAAGGCAGTTGACCTTGTTGATGCCATCTACACAGGAATACGCTTCTGGACATGGATTCAACAGGCAATCGTCATAATTGTATTCACAGTTCTTCCCCTGTATATGCAAAATAGATTTAGATTTGTCATGTAACTGGTATACTGTGCATACAACTTGTATAATTCTCAAGTTTGCAGTATGTTTCCAACTACAGCAAACACAAGGCTAACTTTGTCGTTAAAACCATCTTTTTCAATCATGATGGAAGATCAATAGGAAATGCTTACTGATTATCAGGCAGGTTCACCATTTTCATTTTTTTTATGTGCAACAAAATAGCCAAAGCCAGGATTGCTAAGGACATTAACATTCAAATATGTCACATTTCTTCCAAGCTACCTTAATAAGAGAGCAGTGATGATGTAGCAGTAGCAAAAATGATCACAAATGCCTGACATCTATGTAAAAGGTATTCTAAAGAATCCACGTCTTTCCTTCTTAGGACAGTGAGAATAAAGAAAAGATGGTTAAATGCTAAGAGACCAAGAGAAGTTAAACCACAAAATTTTAACAATTCACTTCACAATTCAACTTCACAATTACTGGAAAGAGCAGACATGAAAAACAAGGGAGCAAGAGGGGGAAGGTGACAAAAAAGATGGAGAATAAGGTGGTGAGCCTCACCACAAATCCAGGACGACAGAAACAGGTGTAGCCATAGCCTGGATCATTCTGAATGCATATCCCCTGGTTGCAGGGCTGTGGAAGGCACTCATTAATGTCATCCTCACAGTGAAGGCCTGTCCAACCTGCCAGGAACAAAAGCCCACAGAGTGCCGTGGTGAGCCCAGGCTCTCCCACTTCCACCCTCTGAAGTGAATATCAATCAGATTCTCCTACATTGATTTGCTTCTTTTTGGGTTCACACACATACACAGACAAGAAAAGGCTTTCACTAAAGAGTAAGATGCCACATACATTTTAATGAGGCGAGGCAGTCTTTTTTAGTACTGTATGACTGCAGATTTCTCCCCGGAGAAAAAGAGATGACTTGTGAATGGCTTTGAGGCGCAGCAAGTATGTAGACATTATGGTAACCTTGTGACACTTTATGTGGCCTCTTTGAAACCACTGAAATGCACTACATAAAGCATCTATGGTAGTCTACCACAACTGGAGCATAGCATAGTATGGAGCTTTCTGTTTCATTTGAATTACAGTATTAAGAAATGTCTTGCCATCTACACTATGTCTTAATAATCCTGTGTTGTACCTTGAGCAACAAATGTGCACACTGAGGTCCTACAGCAGTTCCTGTAAAGAGAAGGAGCTGCCTTGGCTGCGTCAATTCAGAGTAAACTGAGAAACTCGCAGGTTGTCTCAGTGACTCACCTGACCGACAGTGGCAGACGTAGCTGTTAATTAGATCTTGGCAAATGGCACCATGGTGGCAGGGGGCTGAGCAACATTCGTTAACATCCACTTCACAGAAGTCCCCCATGAAACCTGGTGGACAGCTAAGAAAACGTGTGACAGCGTAAAACTCTTCTCAAGCCAATTCCAGAATGAGACAACTCTAAATACAATCTCCAACACGCAAAACCTGTTTTGATATCTAAGCTGATGATTTTGAGTGTGACTTATCTGTACATAATTTCAAATATTCTGTACTGATTTGATCATTTTTTTCAAACTCGCATATCATGATGTATACACACATAAGCCTACAATGAAGTAAGCACGATAAGTGCATGCCGTGGTAAACCACCAGGCAGTCCACTAAATCAATACACAACACAGTAGACAGCAGCAGCAATCTATTTGGAATTGTGGTACACTAGGACACATTAAATCATGTCACTGAGCATACAATAGTAGCACATGTGCAAAAGGTTAGACAATGTAATTAACTGTAAGACGTCCAGCGACCTGCTGTGTCAAATCTGCAGACAATTACCGCAGACACCTTGTATTCAGATACACTTCATCACTCAAGGGAGAGCATGTCAGCAATTAAAAAGTGATGGTTCAGTTGCAACCAACCTGGAGCATTGCTATTTGAGTCAAGAGATATAGCATCTTCCTTGTAACGCATTTGGATAATAAACAGCAAACCACATGTGGCTTTTTCTCAATTAGAGACAAGCGTTAAATTCAATACTAACATTGATATCAACAGTTAAAGGAGCCACATCATATGTTAAAACATTTAAATTTTTTGTCATCTGTTGCCAATATTTTCCAATCCAGATGTTCCAGATTTATTACAGTTCAGTTCTTCTTTTCACTATGACAACAGCAAGGTTCCTACACCTTTTCCAAGACTATTCCATGACATCTTGCACAATTCTCTCTTGAATATTGTTGCAATTGTAACATTTTTTAACACTGAATATCTGATGTGAATGTCCCAGGTCTTATTTCTGGCTACAAGTATCACTTAGGACTGATACTATCAGGAAATTTCTGATTTTGGCTTTTTATTCCTAATTTGGCTTTTTAATTCCTCAAAGGGAAGTGGGTCGACACATTTGTTGGAAAGAATGATCAACAAATGTACTAACACATTTCCATGACATTTCCAAAACTATATGCACGTGTTCCATTTTCCATAACTTTTCCAGTCCTGAAAAAAGTTTTTGAATTTCATGCATTTTCCAGGTTTTCCATGACCATATCCTGCAACAGAATAACACTTCTCATACAAGCAGTTGGCAGTAATACTTTTAGTATGGTAACTTCCCATGAGATCATCTAACTTACCAATATTTGAGGATTGGGAAATCAAACGGCCTGGCTATGTGTGGTGTTGGGTGGGCCATGACAGTTTCGAAATGCTTGTGAACAAGTTTAAATGTCACTGCCATAGTATAAACACAATATAAACAAAAGTGGACAGATACAAATTGGCTTACTGTAGACCGACTCACCTGCATGTAAAATTTGATCCTTCACCATCAAGGCAAGTAGCTCCATTGAAACACAGGGAGACATTTGAAATTGTCTCTTTGCAGATGTCTATGTCAGTCTCACAGTTTTTCCCCGTGTACCCATCATGACAAAAGCATGCATATTTATCAATGAGATCCACGCATGATCCTCGATTCAAACAGGGACTGGAAGCACACTCCTGTATATGAAAAGACATCAAACATACAGTAGTCAGGTACTGTACCAAAAATATTGAAACCTGAACAGAGCGCTGACTAAGCCTTTTCATAGCAAAAAAATGGGAAAATGCATCTGAAATCCACTAGTGTAGACTGTAATAGAAAAGAGAAATTTACTGTTGTCTAAGGAGGAAAGGATAGTGTAAACTGTAGATTAGGATCAATTGTTCATAGTTGAAAAGCAGATGATCAGATTATTCATTCAACAGAATCCTCCAGGAGACCTTCTAAGCAACTCAATGTTTTACCCTTGGAGCCAAGAAGAAGCAGTGCTGTGTTTTACATCAATTAGGCATTAGGCTAAGCAATTTCTTTTTAATCAGGTATTTGTACAATGCTTACATGATCCTGTAGTTCAACTGACTTATCTTGTAGGAAAAAAATCAATATAGTTTGTACCATACCAAAGACCACACAAAGATTACAAAATTCTTCAAAATTCCTCTTCTCCCAGAAAGGTTTTATTGGGCTCAACTCACATTAATGTTTGTTTCACATCTGCTGCCGGTCCATCCCCATTCACAATCACAGGAGTATGTATCTATTCCATCCCTACAGCTGAAAAGGCCAAACAGATGGTGTCAGATTTTATTTACCAAACCTAAACTATAAAATGAATGAAAAAGCCTGTATATAGAGTGAGTTCACTACTTCATCATTTCTCAAAAACAAATACAATTTTTAATTATTCAATTGTATAAATGTTTTAATCCGTTAATAATTCTTATTCAAGACTACATTATTTACAACTGATACAAATCAACATTTTTAGATCTTTAAGAAATACTTCTTTCTTTCATATAAGAAATACACCATCTATGCTCCTACTACACAGTGTGAATAGTTTTGATCTTTTAACAACTAATACAAGATATTGATTAAATTAATATTGTCCTCTATGCTTTACTGTCACTATTGTTAGTGCTTTAACTCTGAAAAATACTTCCCTTGAAAATTATTTTTAATTGGTAAAAAATTTGTAATCTTATTTGGAGAAATATCATTTGACTAAAAATGTGTATTCGTTTTTGATGAATGATGAAACAAAATCATTTTTGGTATTGGACTTTTAGCTGTACCCTTAGTGCAGGGGTGTCAAACCATGTGCCACGGAGGGCCGAGAGTATGCAGGTTTTCATTCCAACCGAACAATACACCAGGTGATTTGACTGGTTATCACACCCTCAACCAGAGAGGAGGGACTAATCAGTGAAATCACCTGGTGTAGTCTTTGGTTGGAATGAAAACCTGCAAACACTCGGCCCTCCATGGCACATGGTTCGACACCCGTGCCTTAGTGGATTGATGTCTTTTGAAGGAATGATTATTTCCCCTTCGAAGGAATTTAATAAATAAATTAAGAGTGTAATTTAAAGACCACTGACAGAACCTGTAAGTGCATCATATTAGCTTCTTAAAACATGTAGCATATGTCTCGTCTGACGGCACTGGTGAGGATTGTAATTAAAAATAATTGAATGCCATTTCTGCATAATTTGCAGTAGTTCTCTTTTTTAATGATGAGACATTCTGTACCTCCCATGAAGACATGGCATCGATGTGCATTCATCAATGTTGGTCTCACAGTTGAATCCCATGAAGCCATTAGGACACAAGCAGCAGTATTGATCAGGAGCATCAATACACCTCCCACTATTTTGGCACGGGTTTGAATCACACTCATCAATATTAAGTTCACACCAAGTCCCTAGGAATTAAAGCATATTTTTAGTAAAGCATTACATAGTTGACAGTTGAAAAATGTTGTCTTTTTAGTACTTGGAAACTACCATAGGAAGCAAAATCCAAGAAGAGATCTCATATTTATACCTTGTATTTCTACAAGACACAAGTGAGCTATTTTTAATACTAACATGAGACGAAAGGCATTTTCTCCTATTTCTCTAAATCAGCTCAAGAGAAACAACCACATATATGCTCATGTTTATCTCACTCTGATCAAAACTAACTATGTTTTATGGCTCCAACCATTTGGATTATTCTTTTCTAACATGCACAATTTTCACATACTGATACATTCCTATTGAAGTCATGGGGGCAGCAGCTATATAGTAGGAGCTTTTTACTATTATATATGTCACGTTAGCATCTTCAGATTTATCACATAAAATCTCAAGAATGTATTCTCTCTGTCATCTCCTCCTTGCTCCTAGGGTTTTTTTGAGAAGCATTTCAAATTTAGGTGATCACAAAATGGTACAAAATCAAGATCTTGACGACTCCAAGCAAAAGATGTTTCATCTGGGCACATGGATAGAAAATAGGTTATATATAATGGGGTGGATGGTTGGGGGCAGTCAGAAGTATGGACAGCTGACTTTAAAGTTGGAGAGCTGGGTTCTATTTCAGTGTCGAGCCTGGACTCAATTTTAGCCCTTTTCCTAACCTCAAAACAGCTATACAACTCTACATAACCCAAGCAAACCTCCTGGCAATTTGACTGAATGCAATTTCATAGTAACACAGGTAGGATTTTCTCTTATACAGTATGTCATTGTCAAATGAGCTATGTATTGACCATCTGCAATGCATTGTATTGACTGTAAACCCCTTTCTGTCAGCATACTTCATTATTTTCAATTGAACCAATGAAAACAGCACATCATCTGGGCCAATGTTATCAACCTTGACAATTTTTTTGCTAACATTAAGGAGTTATTGTTAATGAGGTGTTATTGTAACTAATAGTTTCATCACAGCTAAAGCTGAAGAACTCTAGATGTAGCATATTCAATTTAACTGGCTTACACCTTGACCCAATACAACTTAAAGCTGCACTAGACAAAATCATAAAGTGGGGTTGCAATAGAGAAGAGTGTGCCATCCCCCCTAATTGAGACCCTGTAGACTTGCTTTATTTGCCCAAATTCTGGTATTGGGTATGGACACTTCTCCACCTACAGGAAGTGATGAATCAAACCTGAAATACAAAATTGTCTCCTAAAAAGCAGTGAGCGAACAATCCGTCCAGAGAAAACTGGACTCACCATTGTTAGATGTTTTGCCCCCCTTGTCCCTTTGGTATCCTTTGCTATAAAGCCACCAGCTGGGTTGGCAAACATGAGCGTGCTGTGTGCAGTTCACTGGCGTCACATTGTATGATTTCTGAATATTGAAGTTCATATAACAGTTACCTAATTTTTAAACTGTTTTTTAGTTACCTGCCATTTGGAGCGGCCAACGTGCAAAGCTGCCTAGTGCAGCTTTAAAGGAAATTTTAATGCTCTTTAAGTTAATGCTCACATCTTGAAAGTGCAATGCTGTTACATATGTTACTAGAGCAATTTATCTAACTGCCAACCCACCCAGATTGTTATTTAGAATTCAAAGTGGCTTTAACTTCCGTGTCTCATAAGATCCACATTAGTTTGAAACTCATCAAATGTTCCTACTCAACCTGAGGCTAAAACCCATCAATGCAAATGAAGTATTGTATAGTTTTATAGTTAGTTTTCTATACAATATCAAGGGAGCACTGTTCAGCTATCTGCCAGTTGATTTAATCGGAAAGGATGCAAGGGGCCCATGTGACCAAGGACCGAATGACCTAGGATGAGGAGCAGAAATGGTGGGTTATGTGTATAACCCCCAATCCCTAACAGAAGGAAAAAGGGAAGTTGTGCCTTTACAGACTCTGTAATGAAGTCTTAAAGTCTATTTGTTAGCTATCCTATCTTGCGAGGTGGGCATTCTGTGTCATAGCTGACAATTTTGTCACAAATGAGATTTTCTTCTGGATATTGCCCCCATGGCATATCATCTATCTTCTGTTTTAAAATGCAACACAATTCCAGTAATAGTAGTCAAGTCAAGTCATCTTTCAACAACTAACAAACAATATCAACAAACAAAAGCAAACAACTGCACAATGTGTCAGAAACATTTAAGACTAATTAACATAAGTCTTAAGACTTGGTACGTAAGTCAACATCATTCAGAGATTTGATGAAATTCATCAAATTCAATTTATGTATGCATACTTCAGAGAAACATCAACAAGACAATAGAAAAATAATAGGGGGAGGGGATAGTTCAAGCTCTGAGGGAAGCTGTCTAAATTAGTCCACTTTCTGCCAACAAATCAGAACACAGATTGTCAAACATATTACTCAGTCTCCAGTTTTCTATATTATAGCAGGTACTGCACAAGAGTGATCCAGATACAGTAAGAAACTAATTGCCCAGAAGTTGGAAGTACATGGAAAGTGCCTAATTCTACAGACAAATATCTTTATTATGTAGTCGGTGAGGAGATTATTCAATACCCCAAAACACTGTATGAGACTGCTGAAAAAATTATGAATGACCCATCTTTAATCATTTGGTTAGCTTTTCATCTCCACGCTGAGACAGATGTAAACAAACATGGTGGCATGGGGAGAAAGAATTTATTTATCGCTTTCCGTCTTTTGTTATGACAGACAATAAATAAACTGTCTTTATTGTGTGCTGAAAAAACAATCATGTTCTCTAATTATAAACTCAAACAGATGTCTTCATTATGCCAATAGGAAAAGTATATGGCAGGATTCAACTGAATGATGAGTTATTTGATTTTAATATATTTTTTTTGTAAATTTGTTTAAGTTGAGGAACAAAAGCTTGCCTAACAGCGGCATGACCCTCTTGACTGCAAAGACATAGCTGTGCAGAGCATCAAACATCAAGAATTCACGCTGAGGGGAACAGCTGGAAGATTCAGAGCTCATGATTACAATGGTATTCACCTTTAAAGGAAAATCTGTGTTGTTTACTTTTTGCTCATATTTCATTGCACTTTTATTTCACATTATCCATAGACCAACACTGTTATAATTTGGGCAAAAACTCTTTAATTCACATATTTTCTGAAGTACTTTTATTTAGCTCAGAGGTTATAAAACAGACTGTAGAGTGGTGTTTCTCTGTGCATGGTGCTGTAATGAGACTTGGAATTACATGTTGAACAACAAATGCTCTACATTGTTCAGCAATCTAGGTGGATCTGAAGTGGTTGAGAACCTGAGATGAGTAAAAACTGCACTGGACCAGTATTTACATTTAACAACAATGCAACTTTACAGGGGACAACCTAAACTATTGTGAGATGAACCTGCGTCAGTGGTGAAAAGTGTAGAGGCGCTACACTGAAGTAAACAAGGTTTATGCTTTGAATCTAGCCAATTACAACAATTATAATTGGCAATAGAGGATGGACTACAAAGCATCTTGTGTTTCAAGTATCATTTGACATAGTAGTGAGCGAAGGACACACAAGCTTAAATCAAAAGAACTGCTGCTCTATTTTGACAAGTCCTTATAACATAGGCTGACTTATGCGTTGTCTAATTGTCTAATTGTATAATATTCCTCATGTTGAGAAAATCATTCAGTCTGTCACGTATTTCTTAAATACCCAAGACAACTAATGCTGATATATTGTTCATGCACGTACGTGTCAGAGAAGAGAGAATTGTCTTCATTGTCTTCAATGAAGTCAATAGCAAACGATTGCACAAACAGTAAATGTTCTTCCATCTAGAACAAATGTGCATTACAGCTTCAGAGTGGTAGATCCTTTCAGTCTTCAGTGTTAATATTATCAAGTTTAACAAGTAAGAAATCTAATTTACCATTGCCCTTCCAGCAAACAACACTCCAAGGAGAATACGGATCATCATCCAACAATGTGCTGACTACAGAATCTGCAACAATGTGCTGATTGCACTGTACTATCACTCAAGGGAACATGCTCCTAAATGATGGGTGAAGAAGGGAAAACAGAAGGTGACGAATTGAGTGCTTAAACCATGATTTATATAAACAAGAATATCCATTAATCATGTCATAGTAATGACTTCTGGGCTCAGTATAGAACATTGCTCCTATATACAGTTAAATAATACATTATTGAGATTGCAGAGCCTCCTAAACAAAATGTCCTTAATCATGTTTACACCCAGGGACTAGCCAGCTACCAAAAACTGGCAAACAGGGTGTTCTTAAAGGGTGTGCCATACAATGTTTTATATATCCTGACTATGTCAACATGACACATGTAGAACAAAACTCCATTTATAATATCAAAAGCTTAAGTATATGTGATTAAATTCTATTCATAAAAGACTAACTGATGCATCTTGACATCTAAAATAAATAAATAAATAAATAACTTGCTTTATCTTAATGTCAACCCTTTAAGTGGGTCATACAAATAATGATAAAAGTGAGAATAATGATAAAATCTGTCAGAAAGTACTGTAAATGAAACAATAATTTTCCTTCTATTGTCAATTCCCAGTCACTCAGAACCAGATGTTAAATATAAAAACTCTCTGAAATCAGAAGTATGAAATGTCATTTTAAAGATATAGTAGAGCACATAGTGTGCATACTGTAACTCTGACTCACTAAAGTACAACTGCTACAAGACTTCAATATGGGGTGGGTTGGGGGTCTGAATGGGGTGTCATTATATCCTAATCACATCAATGAAAGCAACTCGATATCGCACAAGACTAATTTATTAGTAAGCAGCTTCAACATTAAAGGCCAAAATGAATTTTGGCATCCCATATGCAAAAAAAAACAGCTTCCCTGATGGAAGAAGCAAGCAATATGCATATATATTTGATAATACCATCAAAGTGACACAACGAGTTACAGTATTTCAGTGATAGAACAGATGACACATCATAACAGCAAAACAGAATAACATATTTCAATCAACTCCAATTTATCTGCAAAAACACCATATGATGAATCACCCTGAGCCAGCCAATTCACCACTAAACAACAAAATATGAGGTGTTACGCATCCCACTATGCACCCATTTATGTTTCCCTCTTGAGAAGTTGCAATGCTGTTACATGTGTTACTAGAGCAAATATTTTGTATGAGTTCTAGTCAGTTTGAGCCAATCCAAAATATATCCTCTGGCCTTGCTCTCTTGGGGAATCCTGTTTCCTCAGATGAGCTTAGAGCAACAGAAAAAGTAATGACTTGTACTATACTGTGCGTAGGCCTAATAATAAAAGCTGCTTCTGTGGGAATTGGGCCATGCGTGTCAGGTTCCGCTCTCCAGAGTAGCAATACCTCAGAGATTTCCCCCCTTTTTCAACTGGGAAAGGATAAATTGATGATACAGTGTGGAAGACAAATGAAATTAATCTTCCCGGTACCTGACAGGAATCGAGCT
>OOFE01024754.1:3296-27005 GCA_900323365.1 Monocentris japonica | reverse complement strand
CACAACCCCCCCCCCCCCACACCACACCCACACACACACACACACACACACACACACACACACACACACACACACACACACACACACACACACACACACACACACACACACACACACACACCCACCCACCACACTCCATTTGTCTTTGCCCAACCTCTTAAATGGCTCATGAAGGGTGTTGTGGTCTCCGGGACGGTAAACAGATCAATTTTTTAAGCACTACACTTAAATGGCCATTTTCTAGCCTCTCCTAACATTGAAATTACCTGTGGGTTTGCCTGCAAACAGGATTGTTAGGTTCTGCACTCACTGACTTGAACGAACGTTCAAGATGTCAGAGGAAATTGTTTGTGGATGCCTTTACAGACAAAATAATTGAACGTGGCATAGTACTAGAGCCTCTTGTTCATGGGCGATTTCAGAGAATTATGCTTCTTTGTGTTCCACCAGTTTTCCAAGTCCATGGTGCTTGATGTGTACAGTGATTATGTGAACAACTTCACCAATGCCATGGCTCTCATTAAAAAGGCATGCATGTCCAAACCAGCGTTCCTGGAATTCTTAAAGGTGAGTTTCATCACGTGTACACAGCATACCATTTAGTACTATTCAGTCTTTTTTTTTCTCCCTCTCACAACTTGAAGTAACCCAGTGGTGCCTCAGTTGCATTCAGCATATACAGAATCTAGCAAAGGCCCAGAGAGCTGGAATGGACTATTCGGTTAAAGGCAGCAATAAAACAGGCTACTCAGGTTATTAAGGACACAGCCTTTTACCAACATTGACTTATTTGGCTAACAAAATACAAGATAGATTTCTAGACAGGGTCCACACACAACATTTTTGCCCTGCTGGGGTAGTATCTGTTGGCTGAGTTATGTCTTCAGTGTTGCATTCATTTAGGGCCTTATTAAAACCTTGGCTTAAGCACTGCTTACCCCACGGTGCCATTTCCAACCCTGGAGTTACACATGGGGTTGATGAGTACGTCATGTAATCCAGGTGCGTCCACCCTCACATTGCGATATTCGGTTTCATGATGGAGAACAAATAATCTGTATACTTATAAATGCAAAATACAATCAAATACGATATAAATAGTTGATTAACAAAACACAGAAGGAAATTAATTAGACTTTGTAACACTGTTGATTGGTCTATTACTGGAATGGTATTTAAAGTACTTTGACATCTCTCCATAACTAAGCAAACAAAATGTGTTCTGACATTTATTGTATGTGCTGGAGTTTTTAAGGGATCATCAACAAGGAAAAGTAGTGCCAGGGCACACAGAGGGTGCCATGGAATGATTTAAATGTGTTGAGGTTGACAGATGCCCTGAGCATCCAGCGTTTGCACATGGATAGGGTCTGGATCATTGAGCTGTGCTGCTGATTTGCAGAACCAGATTGCACAGCACATATCCCTGCCATGTTACTGGTAACATGCACCCTTTCAATATTGGTGGCAGGTTCCTGTCAAAGGATAGAAAAAGACAATATTCTATGAACAGTTATGCAGATGCTTCAATGAAATGAGAATTGTAATTTCAGAGTAGCTTGTGAGTTTAGTAGAAAGCAGTTGTCATTTCGATATGAAAAATATTTCAATGATTTCTTATAGGCAAATAATAGTCTAAATAATTTCAGATTTTGTAAGATATAGTTCATTGTGTTTTTATCCTGTTAATGTCCCAAGGACATGTGGCCTATTCGTTATTGAATATAATGCCAACGAGGTGTAAGCCTAAGTGTGGATACAGGGTGTGTAGATGAGTATGGTTCAGGTCAGTGTTGAGAGTGGGTGTGGAGGGGGTGGTTCTGGGACACCAGAACTTGCTGTTGAGCCTTCTGGTGGTTTCATGGACTTAATTAAATTCAAATCATTTGTGATGGGAATTGCCCACTTCATAACCCCAATGACATACCTGCTCTCACTCCCCCCTTTCCTTTAACATCAAATATAAGTGTCACACAGAAATAGCACAAGGGATAGTTACATCAGATCCTGTATACTGGTAAATGCTGAGGCTTTTTGGGAGACTGTTAATGTTGCCTGGCAACAAATACAAGTTTACCCAGCAAGCTCAGTTTTGGCAACATTGCCTAGAAATACAGTACATTTAATTTACAACAGAAACTAAAAAATAGGTTCCTGAATCTCTTAAGTAGTATTGATGATCCAACGTGTAAAAGTTACCTGTCTTTTTTTCAATTATTATTTTAATGCTAGCAATCTTTATGCATGAGTAGACATCACCTTTTCAGATGGTGGATATCTAATTTTGAAAATGAAGAAAATTCATTTTAATGTAATTAATTTTCTTTTCTTCATTCATTCTTTCTTTTTCTTTTTTATAATTATTTTTTCTTTTATATTTGTATGTAAAGAATATGTATATATAAAGAAGAAACTCACTCTTAATGGTGTTAATGTGGTGCAGATTGCACTTTTGTGCTGATACGATCATCTTCTGACCTAAGCCCACATCTTCTTTCATACTGTCATATGACTAACAGGCCCTGATTTTCATACCTTATCCACCCACTCACACTCCCACACGAGGTCTGTCGAGCCTCTGTCAAAGTAGTAGCAACATAGTTTCCTCTGAATATCCTTTCTTTGGAGTAATATTTCTTCCACTCCATGTTCTGCTCTCCTCTGTATTCAATTCCTGACCTGACTCTGTTCTTGCCCTTGGTTTTTTCAGAAGAAGCAGGCATCCAGTGTTGACCGGATCACTCTGTACGGTCTGATGGTGAAGCCCATTCAACGATTTCCTCAATTCATATTGCTCCTGCAGGTATAATATGTTGCTTGTACAGCACCAGTCCTCCACTTTTAACAAAGTGAATCCCTGTAAGTCTTGAAAACTGCAACAATACAAACACATAGTCGACACAAGATTCAAGAGTACACACTATACTATGGAATCAATAATGGATTGAACAACTTCTCCAAAGTACAAGAAGTCAAACCTCACATACTGCTACAGCAGGGTTAGCTAGAGTTTGAAAAGTAGCTTTTCATTTTGCTGGCTTTACATCTGCCCTGACACTTCCACTTATTCTTCTGTGCAAAGATTTGGATTTGAACTTGGCTTGCTGCAGCCGCAGTAGCTCATTTCATCCCTCAGTAGGCATTGATTATCCATCAATTCAAAAGATAGGTTATGAATGTGAATCAGGCATTTTCTTCTTTCCTAAACTCAGTACTCCAAAGAGGAAGTGTATGTACAAAATCATACATTACAGGGAACTAAAGCTCAAGGCATTGAGGTACATCTGAGATTCATACACAGACATGCTCTCATAGGGTCACAGTCACAGTTGTTTTAGACTACATCGGTGACAGATGGGTGGGGGTGGCAAGATACAACGATACAATGAGCAGCAGAAAGTTTCACTGGAGATTATTTACAAGTCAATCTAGTGTACATTTCTGTGAGTGGCAGGTACCTGACACTATCTGAATTCTCCTGATGAGGTCAAACTCACCCGCCTTGTACTCCAAGCAGGTTAAAACAAATGCTAAGAATTATAGAATTATTACTAATACTATCTGACATTTGAACCAGTCCAGAAGGAGACCCAGCGCTCTGCCAATCACAACACATTATTACAATTCAGTATGTTGCAGTATAGATATGGATTAGAATGGCACAGAAACCTAAACACAGAGTGGTGGATAACTGTCAGTACATTTGTTCCTTGTGACTTTTTTAGGACATGCTTAACAATACACCTAAGGGTCACGTGGATCGGCTGCCCCTGCAGCTGGCTCTGACAGAGCTGGAGATGCTGGCTGAGAAGCTGAACGAACAGAAACGAGTCGCTGACCAGATCGCAGAGACCCAACAACTAGCCCGCAGTGTCAGTGATCGCCTGCTCAGTAAGGTGACTGGAAACACATGCATTTACACATGTGCGCGCGCACACACACACACGCAATCAAATCAGCTGTGACCCAACCTCTGAGACCTTTTACTCCTCTATGTTGTTATCAGTGTGAGCCAAACACTTCAAAATTAGTATATAGCCATCACTTTCCCACACATTAATCGGGGAAACCATTTTTATTTTGAGAAATGATTTCCTAGAAATGATGCCCATTATCATTCCAACAGTGCCTAAATGCGAATGGCAGAGGCGTTGCCTCTCCATTACCACATTGAAATTACAGTTCTACCGCTGCAAATCTGAACCAATGCTGTTCTGAAAAAGAAGAATTAGGGAGTAAATGAGACATTTAATTGGAAACTGTGAGAGCGCTATCTCTTTCACCCCGTTGCTCTACCTTTCCTTTTGGGCTCTTGCTCTCGCTCTCTCTTCACTTTGCCTCTCCTCTATTCCCCTCTTGCTCTCTTGCTTACTTTCTCACTCCACTTATATTCTTCTTCTCTTTCTCGAGTGTGCCTGCCTCTTCCTCTGTCTTCCTCTCTCTCACTTCCCCCCTCTCTATCAGCCATTGCTTTCCAGGACCCTGAGATGAGCTGATTTGGCCAATCTCCTTCCCTCCACACAAAATTCCATTTGCTGCGGTGACACTGCAGAATTCCAATAGGAAACAGTCTCCTCTATTGCCCCCATAACCATTCACTGAAATATTCATTCTTTGTCTCAAAGTTTCTAAGTCGTCAGAATAGGACAGATAGCAATGTGAGTGAGAACAGGTTTCACACACACGCTCACACACATGCATGAGAATTCACGCTTGAAGACTTTAAGGGTCTATTCTTACAAAGACCTACCTCTTTAGGGAGCTGTACAATTTTGTGGCCATCAAACGACAGTCCCAGTCAGAATAATGACTCATTTTCGATCTGAGCCACAGCCAAAAGCAGCTACAGATTGCCCGCAGGTAGAACATCCTATTCTGCAAAATATGGTCAGATGTGTTACTGCACCGAGTCATAGAATTGACACAACAGAAAGATTCGTTATTCACTAAAATTGGTTTCTACTGAACAAATACAAACATCAAAGAGGTATCCAGGATGTGAGCTCCATATCTGGCCTTTACCCGATGTTTTGGTTGGCTTTGGCTTCACTTAAGCTGTGATGAATGCAACTTAGAAGATTGGTGCAGAATCCATAAAACTCAAAGTATTGATTTAGGCAGTCATCAAAGGAGCTGGACCAAAGTGATAAAAAAGGCTTTCTGTTGCTATTTCCCCTTGCCAAACATATGGATGATTGGGAAGCACAGCATGTGCCAGCATACTGTAGCATAAATTGCATCGGTTATTGGATTCTTTTACTGAGTGTATGTGTGTGGGTGGGTGTTCGCAAAGGTGTGCATGTAGCAAAGCGTTTGTGTGACTCCATGTGTGTCCTTGTGTAGCGAACTTTACTGTGGTGGAAAGGCTTGTGCGTCCCAATGATCCAAAGCACTAAGCTGTTTTGGACTTTGTGGTAGTGGCAGGGTGGAGGGCGAGGTACTAGAGAAAGAGTTATCTGAAACCAATGTAGGCTCCAAAACAACAAAGGCTCCCTGGCAGCTCTCTGTAGCCAGCTTCCTGTCCAACAGAAAGTCGACTGTAGGTTCCTCTCTCACCACTGTAAAACGAGGTGCCAGGCAAACATAGTGGAAGAAGTATGTGTGCATCTTACATGTGTGTGTGCGTGTGCATGTGTCAGACATCAAATGACCTTCAAAACAAGGAATGTGTCGCTTATTCCTGATGAGACATCTCTTCCACCAGGCCTGACCTCTGTGTCCTCCAAGCACCGAACTCTTGAGGATTGGTTCTTTGTGATGCTGTCTCCTCCAACTCTGATCTGATTGCTTTGTCCCTTTTAGCAACTGAACTCAGAGCAGGGGTCACTGGTCCTTTGTGAGACGTTGATTGAGACTGTGTATGGTGAGCGGGGGCAGGTCCTGAAGTCCAAGGAGAGAAAAGTCTTCCTCTTCGATGATGTGCTCATCTGTGCGAACATAAATGTCAAGTAAGTCCCTCTGGTAGAACAAGCACAGCTAAACATCCCCGCTTTCGAAAACACTTTGCTAATGCTGCCATATCACATGGCTCTAGCATGAAGCTGTGTGCAGGTTTTGCAGGGATATTTTGGCAAACTGCATAGCAAAGGGAAATAGCTATGAAGAGGCACGAGGCACTAATGGGAAGCTCTAGGTTTTGCAAGGATATTTCGCAAAGAGAAATAGCTACTAGGAGTTTTGAGCACTATCTGGTGTTGCAGGAGCTTTATCAGCTTTAAACAAATGGTGGAATGCCTAACGACAGTTAGTCAGTAGTCCTAGACTACTGACATAAAAACATTTTTTGGTTTCTTTCCAATTTATCCTCTATGACAGCACCATTGATCACATCTCTCCTGAGCGAAGGTAAACAGGAAAGGGAATATTTTGCAAAGCTCCTGTCAAGGATGTCGCTTAAAGCCCTTTTGTTCAGCCTTCAAAATAATTATCACTCCATGTCTCGTTCAACTTGAGTGTCCCAAAGTTGACTGTGTCTGCCCTCCAGGATCTTGACAAACCGATCACAATGTTGATTGTCTGCATGATTACAGGAATACATGAATAGTGATGAACTCCTCCTCACAGCCAGGGGTGCCATCTTGGCAGTGAACATGGCTGATCATACGGATTCTAATTCCCGCTCCCAAGCCTTCTCCATGACATTTCAAAGAGCTTCACCTCGCTTCTCCTATTGGAGTGCTGGGATTAGTGCTGTGAGCAGGAGACGGATAGGGAGTGAATTTCACCCAGGTTGTTTTTGCTTCTCCTACCTCCTCTTATTCTTCCCTCTTCCCTCCACCAGGGGGCCTCCTGATATCAGCAGCCTCGTCCCTGTTGGCCCCAAGTACACGATGAAGTGGAGCGCCCCCTTGCAACAAGTGCAGGTAGTAGAGGTGGGGCAGGAGGGCTCTCAAAGCAAAGACACCCTGTTCCAACAGAGCGGAGCCAAGCGGCCCAGCGGTGCCTGCGCTTCAGGTAAAAGAACTGTCCTCTTCCTCTGTGTCATCCTCCAGTCTAGTTAATCTCATCACTTGGACTGACTTTTAGTCTCGGCCCCTCAGTCTGACTCAGCAAGGCTAATCTGTTTCTGTTCTGAAGTGTCCCGCGGAGGGCTGGAGATGCAGCCGTGCTGCTTGTCACTCTGATTGAGGATGTGTTTGTGAAGAGAATAGTGATGACGGTCACTTGTTCCCATCTGCCTGGGGTGTTTTATCTTGGAGAGACATGTGGGTGTAGAGAGCCCACTGCTGCAGCATCCCCACAGCCTCATTTCACTCTCTGATAGACCACAAACACATTTAGAGTAGAGTCATCAATCTGCAGAGATTATTCCCATCCTCTCCAGCCCCAATTAGAGAGCCAGTGGCTGTAGATAGGAATCTGTGGTTGAAACACTAGTTCTCCTACCACCCCTCACAAAACTCTGGTGTATACAGAGCTTGACGATATCCCTGATAAATGTGCCATGGGAAAAGGGAGATACAAAGCCTTATCAGGATGTAATGGTACAGGCTTTTAAAGTTGCAGCTCCATGACTTAAATATTAATGGTGCCTTCTTCCGAGCTATCCGTGTCATGCTCAGCGCGCAGCTACTGTTTTCAGGGCTGGTTTAGATTCTCACTGGATTAACTTTTTGCTGTTCAGGTACTGTATACTCTCACAACTTTGCTGCAAGGTTGTGGGATCATCTAAGGTGAGCTCTCAATGCCTGTCTCTCTTCCTCTACATCTGTCTAACTTTCCAAATGTTATGCCCCACAGAGGGTGGTTGATTGTGATTTGGACTTTCTTTTTTTCCTTTTCGACACAGCGCGGTCACCTTAATCATGTCTACCCAGAATCCTCCCCGAGCATCTGTGGGGCTATTCCCCAACCTTCTACTCAGACAGGCTGTCCCATCTATTTATAGTGCTCTCCCCTGTGATGTCATTCGGTGGGGTGTCCTGTCTGAATTTCGTGCTCCCTCAGCATGGCTCAAAATGGACTCATTTTTCATCTCCTGCAAGCCCTGGTGCCCTCCTTTATTGATGAAGGCTGTACCTTTGGGAAATGCAAGGCTGTCTCTCTCTCTCTCACTCTTTCCTCTTTGTCTCTCTCCCTCTCTCTGTCTCGCTGTCTCTGTCTCTCTGTCTGTTCCTGCAGAAACACAGAAGGCCCATCATGTTTTCTCTTCATATATGCTGTCTGCCAGTGCAGCCTCCTTGTTTACTCACACGCAGCCTTACCTTCACTCTGCCCACATTACACCTCTATTATTGTTGCTTCACGTTTGAACTGCTGTTAGGAGCACAGGACAGTTTTCTGTCTATCACAGACCACTAATGTTTTGGTTGCGGATCAGAGAATTGTTTTGATGCAGGTGTGGAAGCTGCATTGTCTTTTAATCCATTGGCTGCCATAACTGGCGCACTAGCTAAATGCAAGATTGCTGACTTATTTCACATCCCAGTAAAGCTGGGATGGTCCCCTTTGGGCTCTGGCCTTCCTCACCAGCTAGCTACGTGCCTGGCGGCTGATGTGGATAGCTGTGTCTGAGTGTGAAAACCATATCCTGCCTCACCAACGGGATTACGCTGGATTACAACTCAGCACATTCACCTCTTGGGCTGCAGCCAACAGCAGGCCCCCAGAGGGGCTCAGTGAACCTGTACAGGTCCAGGCAATCCCTCATGAGAGAACATGAAGACATTGTTCTAGCAGCTCACAGCGCACCCTTTTATATTCAGATGTCTCCACTATTGACTACCTTGCGCAGAAGACAGGTGTCTGTGCCATCTGTGTCAAAGACTCCATTAAACCCCAAAAGGTTACAATGGAGTACTTTAAACGAACAATACCAGCCCACCCCTTTCTCTTTCTCGCTTTCTCCCCTCAGCTTTGCTCTCACTCCATTTGCACACTTGTGCAGACAACAGGCAGCAGGTCCCCTTGGAGGACCATGCTTCACTAAGCCCGCCTACTGGCTGAGCTCCTTTGCTACTTGATTATGTGGCAGTGGTGACAGTGCAGGACTGCTCCGGAGCAAAATCTACCTGCAAAATTTAATTAGGCAGTTCTCATGGAGCCTGCTGCTGGGGAGATGTGGGCCAGGGGAGCTAGGACGGAGGATGGCAGACAGGAGGAGACAGAGCTATTGATTCTCGGCGGTAGGAGAGAGAGACTATGAAGGGAGCGAGCTTCAAATCGATACTGAATTTTGCGTTTAATGAGACACCTGCATTCCTTTTGCCCAGTTAAAGGGCGTCATAGCTTGGAGTAACAGTTTCTCCATCTGATTTTTTTACTCATAAATTCATTCTCAGTTCAACAAATAATGAAGATCGATCTTCTGCACATTGAACCTCATTTATTAGTGCCACTAGAGTTTCAGTAAAAGCAAGTTTTCTTCCTGCACTTCCACTTTGTTCAAGTTTGTTCATATGCAGTGTTACTTTTTCTCTCATTCACACTCATCAACATAATCATCATATAACTGTATATTTCATGTCCACTTCAGGACAAGGAATATTGTTGTCTATATCATTTTTATTGTATGAATAATTGTGAATGCCCTGATGGGTCAAGTTATCGCTGAAAAAGAGTAAAAAAAAAAAGTGTCTATTTACCTGTTTTCCATGACCTGAAAAGTGAAAAAGAAAGTATTTAAAAAAAAAAGTGTCTATTCAGCAAAGCTCCCCTGGAAAAAAACGAACTAGAATGTATGTTATCCTGTTGTCTGTGTGTGAGTGTATACATACAGTATATACAGCATATGTATCTGTATGTGTATTTGTATACATGTGCACATCTTTTGTGCACAAATCTCTTTGTGTGTTGCCCTCCCCTTAGGTAAAGCAATCCTGGGGCCTCCACGGCTCTACCAGGAGCTGCAGGAACTGCAGCATGACCTTTCTGTGGTGGAGGAGGTCACTCTGCTGGTGGGCACGCTGCAGGGGACCTACCAGGTACATGTTGCTTCATTTTGCATTTTTACTCTGGCTGGTGTGTCTCATAGGCAAAATATATATCACACAGCATTTCTAATGCAACAAAGAGGCCAAGAGGCAAGATCTCAGGCACAGGTCTCTCCAGTACAGCTGACTCTACAGGCCAAATCACAACAGCCAGAGTTTGTTTCATTCATCACACCACTACACAGGCTAGCCTTGTTCTTTCAGTATTCTTTGAAAGCCTGTCCAAATTAGCCACTTTAAAAAATACGCGCCCACAGCATGACCTTCAAATGTACCGCTTTCATTTTTGCAGTGTTACAAATTATTTATCAGCCAGTTATCTCAAAATATTGACTGAAAATATATGAAATATGAATTGTTTTCAGCAAACTGCAGCTTACACTACTCTAGTTCTGTAGCCTGGAGAGCATGCTAAAGAATCACAGATGCAGCAAAGAGAAAATAGAAGTATGCACAGTTAATTTAAAATGCAGCGCAAACTAAAAGATCAAGATTGGATGGTACAAAGACAACCATTTGGGGAAATCTCTATCAGCTATTCCTCTTAAAGAAATTGCAAAAGGAGATTCAAGATGTGTTTAAAATGTGATCAAAGAGTGGCCTCATATGCTTCTTCATCATCAATTTCTAACAGCCTGAAATCTCCCATTTCTCTCTTCATCAACAGTGCCACATTGGTAGGAATGAGATGTTCCCTCTGAAATGGATAGATGTGTCAGATTTGCAATGTGGCAGTAGAAACCAGCAGCAGCCCTCCTGTAGGGAACCTTGTTCAAATCAGGACACTTCCCGTAGCCTGCCACCAACACATTAACACTCCCAATACAATCCATAACACAGCCAGGGAGGTATACTCTAGAGATCATCAAAGAGCCTCTCAGGCTAATGGTGGCCCTTTGCCTCCCTGCGCTTAACAAGCACAATGTCCTCAGGAGTGATATTGTCCTTGCTCCAAATGACGGTTATAATAAAATTGTCCACCAAACAAATAGAGGAAATACTTCTGCACAGCTCATTGACTTCAGAAAATTGATTTGATTCTTTTTGACTTGCGGGACTAGACTTTACTGTAAAATGGATGCAGGAGTTGGAGTGAATGCAATGTTACATTTCAGGGGATAAAAATGCCTCGGTCATATGGCTTGAAATAATGTAGTGTGCAACACTGCAGTTTTAAGTGGGTTCTACAATTTGTGTATCAGTACATCACTATGTGAGTACACAGCACAGCACATCTACACACCTGTGCTCAGTATGCACATAATGTGCTTGTATCTCTGCCTGAAGTTTTAACTGTGCATGTTTTTTACATGGCAGAACCTGAACACCACTGTGGCCCAGGACTGGTGTCTGGCTCTGCAGAGGCTTATTCGCATCAAAGAGGACCAGATCCAGAGTGCTAACAAATGTCGCTTGCGCCTGCAGGTGCCCGGCAGGCCAGACAAGTGAGTAGTGTCTCAAACACAGTCATGGCTCCAAGTAAAACCCACATATCTGGATATGAGTATATACAGTAGATTATATCTGTTATGACAACATGAGTGAGAAGAAGAGAAACAGCAACAACCAAAACAACAACAGCAACAACAGCAATAAAGGTTTCTCTCATGTTGATCAATGATTTAAAAGGTTCAAAATGAGGACGGGAGTGAATGTTTTATACTGCTGAGTTGATTACAGGAAACGTCTTGCTGATAAAATTGCCTCATCCATAACTCTGAAAAAAAGGCGTCCCATGCAGCAATAAAAGATAATAGCCGGTGACAAACATTTTAATGTGCCTGCGCACTATGGGGTATAATGATGAAGGATCCTGACTCTGTGCTCCTAAAGCTCCTCAGAGCATATTCCCGAGGCTTATTCTCAACCAGTGTTAAATGCTTGCTCCTGACCTTCACAAATCAAAGGCAGGAACAGAGTATTCTGTAGTGAATGGATAATTACCTGACTCACATCATTTATTCCCTTGAATACCTGGATAGAATAATGGATGTTTCTTCAGGATATAGGGAGTGAATTTGTTGCTATACTTAAGTACTATAATTCAAGTACATGATACGCCAATTTCAATTTCATGTTAGATGTTATATTTTAAACATTTGGATTAATACACAAGTGTAAACTATGCGAATGTAATAACATGTTAATAACCTACACAATGTAGAGGGAAGGTTGGTTCTGAGTGCTCTACTGATGCAATGTTTTTTTAGATATGGCTTCCAAATAGATTTCTGGTATTTTTTTCTTGATCATTGCTCTCCATTATAATGATACAATCTACAAGACTAAATGTGGACTCTCTTAGGCTACTGTACGGCAAGTGCAACACCCATCTATAAGAGGTCTTCGTTAGTATCAGTCCTGCAGACTGGAGTTGAGAACCATTGCTATAGAAGAGCGCTACCTTGTCATACTTAAGTGTGCAAATGCAAAGGCATCACAATAGGGCCACTGGTGAGCTGAAGCCCTGAAGATGTGAATGTGATTGACTGTTAGTGACTATTGACTATTGGCTGGATGACTACTAAGGAAGGAACAAAGATAGCAAGGAGCAGAGATATTATGGGTAGCTGAGAGTTCTTCAGAGGAACTGGGGATAGAAACTGATGGCAGATTAGAATGGATGCCATTTTGTGGCTCCTGGGTGGGTGGAGGATAAGTAAGAGGCAGGGGAGGAGAACAAGAGTAAGAGATTGTGATAGCGAAAACAGATCCCTGCCGAGAAAGAGAGAGAGGGAGAGAGAGACAGGGAATGATGATCCACCTCCCCCACAAAAACTGTGGCTTGACTCCAGCAGGGCAACGACAGTCAGAGGAGGGGTCCTAATGCACGGGAGCCAGGGAGAAACCTAACTGTGCCCAGCCAAGCTAAAGCGACAGCTTGAGCAGCAGAACTGTGCAGATCGGTTCCCCCACATCTCCCAGCTTCCTCGTCGGCTGTCACACCAGGCCTGCAGGGCCAATCTGCTTACTCAGATGTTTGGTGGAGCCAGATGTCATGCTTACAAGAGAGTCCCCGAATTCCCCTTCAAGGGGTACCCTATTTGCTGAATTCCAGTGATAATGTCATTAGCAACTACATTGACAAGGAGATTTCCCACCCCTACATCTGTCCAAGCTGTAGATTTGTATTAACCGTTCCTCTGGATTACCCAGCAGGGTACATACAGTATGGCATATTATAAAACAGAATAAATGAGGAACCCACTAAAAAAAAACACTTCGACTTGGAGATGGTCACAGAATTTGTGTGGAAAGGTATCCGATTAAAACCTCAGTTGAAAGAGAGAAAGTTCCTTTGGTAAAAAGATCCAGTGCTGGGTCTTTGATAGGGATCTAATTGAGACTGGGCCTGGGTGGAGGGTGGCTGGACCGGCAGTGGGCCTCGGGGCCTCGGTGACAGGTGGTGCAGCACTTGCCCAAACCATTCTGACACTACCCAGGGTGCAGCAGTGGCAGATTGCAGGGGAGAACTGTGGGCAGACTGGCTCTCTCTCTCTCTCTCACACACACACACACACATGCACACACACATTTGTTTTCTCTCTCTTTCCTCCTCCTTTGTTCCTAATCTCAGTAACAATCACAGGATAGAACAGTCTTTGCTTTGCAGAGGCTGGATGTGCCTGTTAATACCCACACGTACACATGCATTCGTATGCACTGACCACTCCCACACACATGCATGCACGCAAGCAAGCATAGATGCACAGACACAGACACACACACACATACATACATACATACATACAGAGGGTCAGACAGACAGACATGCACAGCCAAGCCTTTGCTCTGCGGGTGAGAGAGTGGGACCACAGCAGGGACCCCCTGTACTGAGTTGGTCCCCTCCTGTCTGGCCGCAAGCGTCTCTCTGCAGTTAGGCAGCACATCACAGCACTCCACACTGCAAACAGACTGAGTACGTGGGGAGAATCCTGACTGCTGCCTCAAAGGCACAAGCCTACGTGTGACAGCAGTTCATTAACATCCACTTTTACTGTGTCTGCTGGAGCAACTACAGGCACGGTTACATCGGCCACATTTGCAAGTGATAGATATAGATTTCAAATTTCACAGTTATGTCAAATGTGTTTGTTGTTTCACCCCCATTTCCACTAGCACAACATGCAAAGTTAGATGAAGAATCCTGAAGCATTGACAGGTGGAGATATGGTCAGCTGTATTGTTTGCCTGCGGATTTGTTTCATTGTTCATGTGTCCTTTTAGAGTGGCTGTGCAGGCTACCTGTGAGGTGCTTTATACACATGAATGATCTG
This sequence comes from Monocentris japonica, assembly GCA_900323365.1. NCBI lineage: Eukaryota > Metazoa > Chordata > Actinopteri > Trachichthyiformes > Monocentridae > Monocentris > Monocentris japonica. Next base: position 12,796 of record OOFE01024754.1, on the reverse strand, counting down.
CACTCCATTTCCAAAGAGTGCAATTATATCCAGTCCTTCTTGGCTGAGTGTCCATCCTGGATCAGACAGACTAACTCCCGTAGAGGACTTGTAGGGCCCTTTTAACCCCATCTCAATGTCTGGAGAGCAGAAGGCTTTGTCTGATTGCTCTGTGTGTCTGGAGAGAGGTGTACCTGCGGTGGGTGCATGGTAGGCTCCCGCTTAACATCTGTCCAATCCTTGTGCATTAGTGTATAGTGGTACACTGCAGCAGTTGCTGGCTTAAGGTTGCGATCTACAGTTCATCTTCTTTTGTCCAAATTTACTTTGGACCAATGTTGCATTTTTGTATTAGGTTCATTTAGGTTCACACTGCCCAATTACAAGTGAATTCAAAAGTTTCATGGACTCACAGGTATTTTATTGGACATGGCTTAATGATGGACTAGTCGCGCTCTTTGTTTGCGCTCAGCTTGAATACTTCTTGTTTATTCTTTCTTTCCAAAAATTAGGAAATGTTATTATTAATCATTCTCACCTGCTTAAATGAATCAAATTAAAGGAGTAAATGCTCCAGAGTTTGAATAAACCATTCAAAACATGCTTGGTGTGAACATAGCGACTTTCTCAATGGCACCACGATGGTAGTTGTGGGAGGGGAGGGCCAATTTCCCCTGTTACTGCTGCTTCCAGTGACAAACATATTTCTCTACTCTTCAGGGTATAGCTGCCTTGAGAGTGTCAAGTCCACCCAGGACCAAATAAACAAGCTCCCATAGGGACACTGGATGGTCTCTTTGACCTCATTTCAATATCTGGAGAGCAGACGTCCCTCTCTGACTCGTCCCTGTTTCTGGGTAGTAGAGGTGAATGACAGGTTGGGTGCATGACTGGCTGCCGCTCAGCACTCACTCCTACATCTGTCCCGTCCTTGTACATTAGTGTCACACGTGTGCCTCAGCACTGACCCGCAACCATAAATCACCTAGGCCGACTCCTCGCTTCACTCCCCTCCCCCACCCTCTCTCCTCTGCTCCCCTCCCTCTTTGACTCTCCTCACTTCTCAGCTTTCCTCATTTCCCCTTTGCCAGCATGCCTGAGTCTACTTCTCCATTCTGGCAGTGCACCACACCTGCACTGCGGCTGTCAATCAGTGGGTAGGAGGCAGGACTCGGAGACTGCACTCAGTTTAGCATGTTTGGGGCTGTGTGGGCATGGAGCACTGGCTTAGCAATCCAACCAAGTGAGTAGTTGTATTCTCGTCACTCCCTGTGTCTCTCCTTCTGTCTTTGGCAAATTGCTTCTGCTATATTTAAGCAGTGAATGGTATGAATTACACCTCTTTGTGAAAGCTCCACTTTTTCAACACGTCAAGGAAGTTTGAGATCTTACTGACGTTATTCTCTCCCCGTCTGCAATCTCTCTCTCTCTCTCTCTCTCTGCCTCTCTCTTCTTCCTCTCTCTCTCTCTCTTGCACTCTCCCGTTCTCTGTTTCACTGCCTCAGAATCACTGTAGAGCGGTTGAAGGGGTGACTGCAAGAGGGCCATTATTTTGGAAAGCTGCTTAGCACTTTAAAAAGATGCACTTTCATTCATCACCAGACAGCCTACTTGTAGTCTCAATAACGCTTGATCAATCCTGACAATGGAGCGCTCCCGTTTATGGATACACACTGTCCATCCAGGTACTTGCAGGATGCTGCTAGCTGGTGATGCTACAAGCCTCACTTATATACCGCTCAGCATTGCAAACTTATTACTTTTCATCATTTTACATTGTGTTGACAACATAGACAGCTAGATAGGTAAAAATAGACATGGCTAACCGTCTAACAAGCTAAGACAAATATAAAATACATGTTTAGAAGGAAGTTCACTGACAATCTAAAAATGTTGTTTTGGTGGGAATATACAAGCAGGAGATGAGTTTCTTCCAGTTTCTTTCTCTCTGCTTAGTATCTGTCTTGTTTTCATGAATAGTCATTTTTGAGGTAGTCCTGGGTAGGAAGGTTTTAATTAAATTAAATTGTCAGAAGCACACTAAAATTACTGGCTTCCTACCTACGTTGACTGCACTTATTGTAAGCTTTGGATAAAAGCTTCTGCTAAATGACTGTAATGTAATGTAGTGTAATGTACTGGCTTACCGACATATTGTTGGTTTTGTAGTTGGGTCATTTCCAAATACGCAGGATCTGATGTAACTGGAGTTACAAGAGAAGAGGATACATTTTGATTATTTAAAGGCATAAGAGATTGAAAAATGAAAAAAGGATCAAAGAACATAGGCTTTGATCCCCATTTTTCCTGGCTCCAACTATCTTTCTGAGGATCTAGTCATGTTAGAGAGCACTGTTATTTCTCTTCGATTTAACCTTAGAGTCTTTGCTCCAGACTACTGCTTTCCAAGCGAGGGCACCTCTGGACAGCAGTGACTTTTAATTGGCTCAAATTGAGCTTATACTACCAAAGCAAGAAACCCTCTCAGCACAGACGAAACAAGACTGAAACTGGAAAGAATGTTGTATGTGGCAGCATCATTGTTTTCATTGTTGTGTTCTCTCTCTTTCCTCTCCTGTTCTCTCTTATTTTTTGATGTGAGTGTAGTCGTGACTTTGTGTTAACAGCGCCCAGTTTCAGCCTTGGCTGGTGTCAGCATGTGGCCTTCATTTCCCAATTTCTCTGTATACGCTGGGTGAGAATGGTGCCATTTGTCAAATCTCCATGGTGACAGAACCTTTTCTTTATCTGCACTGTGCTGTTTCTTTTTTTTTTATACTAAAACCACCAGCCATATAACAGGACAACGTCAGGAGGTGTTCACTTCTAAAATGCAATTCAAATCATTACTTATTGCAATTGCAGTCATTAACGTAATCCGCTGGACAACACAAAGTCACAAAGGTACAGAAGCCCTGAAAGGCAAAGTTCTGCCTGAATCTCTCTGCCTGAGAATCACTTTTTTTTCCCGCTTGCCTTTCAGGTCTTCCGTACAAAGGTTACTTGTGGATTACTATCTGTACAATGTTTTTTTCCCTAACAAATTATAGTTACTAGTTACTATAGTTCTAACTAATTATAGTTATTTTAATAATGTACGACTGTTGAATATAATCTGTGCTCCCCTCCCCAAGTCTACCACTGAGCCACCACAAACAAGTTCTTGCTCATGTACTGTATGAAAAGACTAACGGGGGATTTTTTACAAAATGATCCCCAAAAGACTGAATATGTACCACTTGTCAAAAGCAAATAAATTATTATAGAGGCAGAGCAGAAATACAGCCAAATGGATTACCATGTAAACAAAGTCCAGCATGCAGACGTGTGATTTGGCAAGTTACATGGCCTCAAGCAATCCACATTCACAGGATTTGCATGGAAGAGGAAGACAGGACATTTTTCAACTCTGTTAAAGTACGAGTCATATATCCATAATAGAGAGTATATGCCTGGAATAGCCTAGTCAGTGGTGTGCATTGACTGACTGTCTGCATGGGAACACAAAATTTGTTGGATGATTTTGTAGTTTTGTTGTTTTTTTTGTTGAATGTCTTCATTAATTTGTTTTGTCTTTGGCTTGCAGATATCTTGATCTATACGGTGGTAGAGAGTGCCAAATCTTAGATTGTACTATTTGGTCCACCTAATTCCATAAAGTTGCTAGAGGGTTAAAGTCTGCTGGTACGTAGAAATGTCTACCTATCTAAAGCCTGCTGCTAGAAATCTTTGTGTAATATTTGATTCTGACCTTAAAAATATTTCCAAAATTAGGTCTTTTTTTATCCTTTGCTGACCTTGAGAAGGTTATCCATGACTTCATCTTGTGTAGATTACTCTAATCCCCTCTACTCTGGTCTCAGACAGAATTCCCTCTCCTGTCTGCATTTAGGGCAAAATGCAGCTGTTTGACTTTTAACCAAATATAAGTGTGGGGATCATATTATGCCCATTTTAACCCCTCGACTCGTTGCCAGTTCATTTTAGAATTGATTTTAAGATTTTACTGATAACTGTATGGTCTGGCCCCCAGCTACCTATCAAACCATTTAGGTACTTATGAGCCATTGTTCCAAAGTCCAGGCTAAATATGAAAGGTAACTGGGCTCTTGCTGGCCCGAGGCCCGGGTCTGTGCACTGCTCTCCCTGAGGAGCTCAGGCTAGCAAAATCTGTTTTATCTTTTAAAACTCTCCTTCTGAAGCACTTCTATGAACAGGCTTTTTATAATTGCCTCTTTCATTTTATTGTTTTATCTTGTATTCTGTTTTACTTTCTAGCACCTGTGTTTTGGATTTTTTGGACTTTCTTGTTTTTATCTATCTAAGTTTAAGTATCTGTATCTCAAAATTTTTGTTTTATCTGTATTCATGTCCTGTATTACTCAGTTAAAAACTTTATTATAATATGTTGTGTTAAAAGCACATTATCAATACATTTGGTGTGTGTGTGTGTGTGTGTGTGTGTGTGTGTGTGTGTTGTGTGTGTTGTATATGTTTTCCTCTAGGTCAGGGCGCCCTGTCAGTTTCATGATGGTCTTCAACACTCCCAACCCCCTTAGTAAGATCTCCTGGGTCAACCGCCTGCACTTGGCTAAGATTGCACTACGTAAGCACACGAGCACGCGCTCTCTCACACACACACACACACACACACCGGCATGCACATAGATTGGATTACTACATCATTGCTCTCTAAATAGGGTGATGTAATGCAATGAAATATAAAAACAATGTGGCAAGTCGGAAGCTCGGACACGTCATCACTGTTTGCTTTAGTTTCTATTGGCTAAGTGCAAAACTGGTGATGACTTATATAATCAGACACTAAAATGGGGTCAAGTTAAGTTTATGTGCTAAGGAAAAAGGCAGACTGTTTGCATAGTGTTGAATTAACAAGTTGTATTCTAAGGTGTTATCTTTCCATTTTGGAAGCAAACATTACCGGAGGCTCATCATTCAATAGAGGATTCAGTCTATGAAAGTATAATCATTTGGTTACCTACTGTCCTCAAAAAAGCATTCAAATTGTTAAAGTTTGTGCTAGAAATCTTTTATAAAGGCAAGTGTCACCTTTTTCAAGTCTCAGATATCTCATTGTGGAACAAACTCTCAGATTTGACAGTGGTCAACGTCCAATAGTTAAAGATAGTGGCCAGACCATGCCCAGCAGGGAGCAGCACAGTTCTTTCTTTTATTCTTCCCATCCTCTTGCCTCCACCCCTTGCCTTGCCCTGCCAGGCCTGTGCCCACTATGCAGTCTTACCACGCTGTAGTACTGGAGGTCCTCCTCTCTGGGGTTCATCAATGCATGCTGTGAGCCACTGGCAAAAGCAGAGACAGGACTACCAAGGACATTAATCTGCTTACTTGGCCATGATGGCACGATTCTGTACCCTCCCATCCCCTGCCCTCCTCCCCATCCTTTCCTACTTCCCTTGTTGCCTTGAGCACTCCTCCTTGTCACACACACTCTACTTTGGGTTTGTTTTGCGTATGCAGTTTGTCGCTCAGCACAGTGCTAGAGTGTTGCTCCACTCTCTGTTTAGGGGCAGCTAATGTCCCAGAGCCATCTCTGTGAGCTCCTGCACAGAGATCTGTAAAGGTTTCAAAGGAAGTTATTGGAAGCAGATTAAATATCATGAGATGAAATGCCTCGCTTAGATGAGCGGCCAGAGATGCGATTGTTGTGTTGTAAATACCCAAGCGCGGCCCAGGGGACCACTGGCGTGCACAGTGTCGAAGTGCCCTTTATTGGTTGTTTTGGTAAGCTAGCTTTAAAGTTTAAAAGAGGCATCTAGCTTGAGTTGAAGATAATGTTAGCTAAATCAGTTAGGTAGCTAGCTATGTGCTTTGTCTGTGGCAATTAAGTGCCAGCTAGCTAGTAGCTACAAATATTATTTACAAATATTATTTTCCCCCCAACACAGTTGCTCCAAAACCAAACCCCACCCCAAAAGCTATGACGAGCTTCACCTACTCCGTTTGGTTGGTCAGGCTTGGGACACCTGACCTTACCTGACCTTAACCACCTTCCTCTCAACTGGGAGTATAGAGGTGCATGATGCATAGGGTACATCTGCAGGCTCTCCAGCAGAGCCTAAAGCAGAGCGGTGTTTGTCAAAATAGCTGAGCGGATTGGATCCTGTGGCTGCAGTCAAGCGCAGCATCCACAGTCTTGCCTTGTTGCTCACACCTTTAGCAGCAACACAGGGTTGCTGATCAGGACAGTGGCATCATTATGGCATGCTGTCTAGTGTGTGGACATTCAAACCCAAATCATGCAAACCATCCATGGCTGTCATTTGGATGAGGAGCTATATGCCATAAAATGTTTCTAATTCCATTGTTACATCAAAATTTGAAATACTTTTCCTAAAATTAATTCAATAAAAAACATATTTGTCATCTATTTGCAAAGATCCTTGCCGCACTCCCTCTCCCTTCCCCCCATTCTCTTGCTGTCTTGGGATGTTACACTTGTAGAATACATTTCCACACCTTAAGACAGTTGAAAGAACAAATAGTTTTGAACATATCAATATTGGAGACATTATGTTCACATTGATTGACTCTGCCATAATGGAACAATTTTCAACACCACCCACCCCTTCCTTGTCATCCTCTCCTACTACCTCATTGCCTTGAGCACTTCTCCTTGTCACAGACACTCTACTCCTATTTGAATCTGGAAAGCTAAAATTAAAATCTTTTCATGGCACAAGCGTCAGATGAATACACTAATCAGGGGAGCTCTTGAAAATTGACATTGACATTTTTACATTTTAGGCTTTTAGCTGATGCTCCTATCCACAGCGACTTACAATCAGTGCAACAGTAGAATAAGCTTCAATTCCTCCTTCCTCAAGATGACATGCAACCAAGTGTGAGGAGTGTAAAGGTCGGGGCCACAGTGCCATGAAAAAAGTCCTGTGACCATAGACTGATCATGAAAAATGAGAAAAGGGCAAGGAAAATAAATAAAATAACAGCTAAAGGAAGATAAGATAAGGAAGTTTTATTTCGAGCAAGTAGAATGAATAAAAGAGAGCAGGGGATACTGTACAGAGGAGCTTCGTGCAGTCAAGAAATTTTATTGTTAGATGATTTCCATACCTCAAGCTCAGGATACGGGCTAGGACAACAGGGTTGTGTAGTAAATAGGTAGACCATCTTTCATCCAGAAGACTCAGGTTCAAGACCTTGGGACAGCAAGCATTCTCCCTGCTGTCATATCCTTGAGCAAGGCAGTCTGCAAGTGAAAAGAGAATTTCTTCCTTGACGAACACAAAAATATAGACATCAATATTTGGGACATTTTTTCACTCGCACATTGATTTATTGATCTCTTCGAAGGCTTCATTTCATTTGTGAATTGTCTGGAAACATTAGGGCCAAATGGGCCTGTGTTTTGTTTTACTGTAATCTTACATTTACAAAGAACAACATGTACGACAGTGCAGATGATACGGATTGTTCTCAGCTCTACTTTTAGTTTTGTACATCCACAGCAATTAGCAGACACCGTTTGACATTCACTAGAATAGCTGATACATGTTCAGAAATTAACAGCCCACACAACATCAACCCTCTCCATTTACAATCTCACATAGCCTCGCAAAACCAAACCAAACCAAAAATAGGATTGGGTGACGAAATATTTTGAAGCACATTGCCTGGCTAAGAGACTATACCCAATGATGATGGTACATGAAAAAGTGAATGAACTCTAATCAACAAAGATAGTCATTTAGATTTTTTTCTAGATAATACCTTTTTGTGTAATAGTATACAATATAGTCACATGCCTCTTATTGAAATGTAAACTGTAAATTGAAAGGTTTATATCTGCTCCAAAAGGTGACATGCCCGTTTGTCAGCCCACTTCTGAAATGTAAATTTGGGCATAATGAAACACACACTTTATCTAATCAAGTCAGGAATAAGATATTGATGGATGATTGCTTGATTTATTTGACATTTGCAATTGCATCTAGATCACATGCATTGCTTTACTCATGGCCATACTCAGCAGAAACACAGCAGCACTCTGACACATTGGCACCCGTCTAATCATTCATTAAATCACAGAGGGTGGTAACAAAGCCGAGAAACATTTTTTCCTTGAATCCCTGGGGGAAATAGATCAACACCAACCTGGCCAGGATGACAATTACATGTTAATTGCATTACACCCACACTTTGCCTTCCCATTTAACTAAATGTAATTACAATAAGGGAGTTGTTGATTTAATTTCACGGATGGCCTGGTGTCACAGAAGCTCTCTCATCATTGCAGGCGGAGGCAGGCCTGTTGGTGCTCAGGGGAGACCTACAGTTGAATCAGCATTTCAAACCCACCGAACCATGGTCTTGTTTAGTTTGAAATGGGTGCCATGCTCCAAAATGTTCCCGAATGGTGGACGCCGCAAATAGCAAATGTTCTCATGCATGATTTAGTGAGTGATTAGACGTCACGAAAGTCATTTTCCCAGACTCATCTTCAAGCCAATGTTTATCCTGTTACCTCCATTTAGAGGAAACACAATTATATCCCTCAGCTGTATTTCCTAGCCATCCCTATGCCACACATCTGAATATCAATTGAACATTGACGTTTCTTGTACCATATTATAAACTATGCTATAAATTCTAAGCACATAAGCCATACCAGAATATTAGCTATAAACAGAACAAAGGCAACTGGCACCTTTTCTGGCTTGGTAATGCCATAAAATGTTCTCAAAACTCTTTGTGCTTTGAGCATTTCCACAACATTTTGCAGCCTGGAACGTGGATTTTAAAACGTTTAAATGGAGATAGGCTTTACTTGATATAATATGGCATCCAAGCCAATAAGACATCTCCAATAAGCAGCATTTGTCACTGCAACCACATGTGGTGTAGTTATGAGGCCTTGAAATAGAAAGTGAGAATTACCCCATAGTGGTGCTTCACCAGGAGCCCTGGTGTCCATTAATAACCTGGCATGTGCGGCAGTATGTGCCACTGCATCTTTTATGCCTCTCCAAGTGGGCCTACTGTTTTTGAAGGGTCTTCGTGAAATAGCCAGAAGCATTGCCTAATTAATGGGCTTTCTCACTGCAGAATTAATTGCTTTCTACCATGAATGCAGTCCCAGCCCTATCAGACAGGGTTAAGGCTGCAGACTTTGACGGCCCTCACAAGAAGAACAAGAGGCCGTCAAATCATGAGAGATTGCAGCCAGACGCAGAGGAATGGATGAGGGCAGTACGAGGGAGATGTTGAAAAGGGTTTGCGTGTGTGTGTGTGTATGTATGTGTGTTTGTGTGTGTTTCTGGGGTGGGGTGTTGAAAGGATGATTGAGACAAGCAATCAGCCCCACCACAGGGAACAGAGGGCAGGCAGGGAGCTATTGCCCGCGGTTACGTTGCTAAGTGTGTCAGTCTCTCCCTCCTTCCCTCGCATACGGATCAATAGATGAGTGGAGTGCAGCTTGGAGGTTCTGGCTCACACTCTGACACGCCTTCTTAATCCACTGT
>OOFE01024698.1:7611-19973 GCA_900323365.1 Monocentris japonica | reverse complement strand
CTGAATAACGATAGAGCTCATTCATTGCTGCTGTTTCTGTTGCTCATATTGCTTCTTATTCTTAGTAGTAGTCGTAGTAGCAGCAGTAATAGTAGCAGTAGAAGTAATAGTAGTAGTAGAAGTAACAGTAACAGCAGTAGTAGAGTTAGCAGCTATAGTAATAGTAGTAGTAGTAGCAGTAATAGTAGTAGTAACAGTAATAGTAGTAGTAGTAGCAGTCATAGCAGTAGTAATAGTAATAGTAGTAGTAGCAGTAATAGTAGTAGTAACAGTAGTAGTACCGTTAGCAGCTATAGTAATAGTGTAGTAGTAACAGTAGTAGTAGCGTTAGCAGCTATAGTAATAGTAGTAGTAATAGCAGTAATAGTAGTAGTAACAGTAGTAGTTGCGTTACTAGCAATAGTAGTAGTATGTTTCCTTCATTCACTGATTCATTTATTTTGAATGGGCATTTGATTCTCCTTTGGTAATTTATTGTTTTTTAGGGAACAGACCTCTGAGCTTCAGTGGCAGGTCATAATCATCATTTGTCATTTCATCAAACAATTTTGCATATATTATATAGTTATATATTACAAACAATTGTAATACAACACAATAAAAATAGAACTCCAGTTTTAATATACATATACAACACAATCATATACAATTATACTGGATCATTTTTTCAATAAACGTATGTGTACTTTTTCAGCCAGTGCACAGATGCCTGTTACCATCAGTGCTCAATCAAGTCGCCCTTCCTCCCTGTCAACCCTCCTACTCTCCTCTTATTTGCCTGATGTTCCCTGCAGTCTGAACTGAGGATGGATGGAGGGAGGGAGGGAGTAAATGGATGGATGTGTGGAGGAGTAGGTCGGTAGGCCATCATCATCAGCATACATTAAGCAAACTGTATGGAAATGACATGAACTATTCTACCACTTGAGAGATGGAGGGAGAGAGAGAGAGAGAAAGAGAGGGAGAGAGAGAGAAAAAAGAGAAGGATGAAGGGAGAGAGTGAAGGTGATAAACATTAGTGAGGTAGTGAGGGAGGCAGGGAGGGAGAGAGGGTGAGGGACCATATGAGCCAGAAAGAGGGAAAAACGTAATAAAACACATAAAAACGTGGCAATCATTAGTTCTGTACAACAAATAAGCCTGAAGTGGGCCAACTCTGATACAGACGCCGTAATGCAGTGAAAATACAAAATTTGATTCAAATGGGAATGTGTGCAAATTCAAGCCATCATCAACTGAGTGAGTGTGTGTGTGTAAGTGTGTGTGTGTGTGTGTGTGTGTGCAGCCCTTGTAAAAATTCACATTTAAGTTATTTCAAGTTCAAGTTGTTTACAGTTAGTGAGCATGGAGCTCACACACATACATAAAAACACAAACAATACAAAAAATAAGCATAAAAATCAGATGACATGTCAGACTAGTGTGTCCAATATCTATATCTATATTTGATAAGACAGGTCTGCTGCAGGGATTTAACCTTTACCCTTTTTGGGACAGTCACTCTAACCACAAGGCCACCTTGCCACCCCAATGTTTTACACCATATTCAAACATCTCTGCCAAATGAGTAAAATCAAAGTGCAGTCACACTCAAGAGGCTGTGCCATCCTTGAGTTTTAGCACATTTCGCTGAGAGATATTTTAAAAGTACCATTATGTGGGATTGCCTTGTGTGAAATCTGCAAAAGGTAATCTATTCTATCAAATTGAAAAATAAATACTAGAAATTGAAGGTATACAATTCAAATGAAAAAAAACAACACTTTTTTGATTGTTTGATTACAGGTTAAAAAGTGTCATTGGCAAACTTTAGTGCACTGTTTCATATGTTCAGACTTCATATTTAGCTTGATCCAAGGACGCAGCATGAAGTGCTGTCCATGGTGGCAAAATGTGTAAACAGATATCAGACATTTCTAAGGAGATAACTATCAAAGTGGCGATATCGTCTCACACCTAACACATGAATGTATGTCAAATGTAGCGCAGACGCTCCAGGTACTGGTTCAGAAATCCAACTACATAATACATGGCCCTATCTCTTTACGAATGTGTGTGTGCATGCATGTGTGTGCTGAAAACAGAGGCCCTAAAGCTGGCTGTCAGTGTGTGTGACAGCTCTTGACCTCGAGGCTTGGTCCCCAGCCAAAGGATGCTGACTGTGACACTGGCAGGGCTAAGCCTCAGTGGAACAACCTTGTCCGTGCGTGCCTGTGTGTACGTGACTGTAAATGCAGCGTCAGTTGTCTGACCAGAGTGATGAGGCCACGACTGGCCTGTCACAGCTGTCTATGAAGTACGGTACGTGACCTGTCACAGCAGCCAGTCTAACTATAAGAGATCTTTATGAACTGAGCTGCATGAGCGGGACAGAAGATGACCGCGTGAGAGAAAACGTGACTGGCGAAAAGGAATGGTTACAACTGGAAAGATGATGAGAGAAAATCCCACAAATCTCAACATCGAGTGGCCTCGACTCAAACAGTTCTGCTGAATTTCACTGCACTTTTGTACCACTATAACTGTGTATGTGACAAAGAAACCTTTGAACCTTGAATGGAAGTGGAATTTCACCAACCAACAAACTTTGGTGGGATCTTGTCATTCCATGTGACACCTTTCATTGTGTTATATTTTCAGCTAAGAGTGCTAATGATTGTGACAAGTGTCTATCTTAATAGAATAAAGACTGTACTTTGAAAGACTTTAATTGGCTGTGCAACAATGAGTGCCAATGATTGTGACAACCATCTTTTTCAGAATAAAGCGCATCACATAGTGGAAGTCCGCTTTTTTATACTACTTCTGAATAGAACAATGTAAATGCCAACATTTTCTCAGAGCATAATAAGGCTCATTACTTGCATTGTTTATCTCTTACAGCCTATTTTATTCCTTGTCACAAAAGTGCCAATAACTCTGGAGGGTGGTTTAATCAGGCTTATACTATACTTTCTCTTTCATCACTGCATCCAATCACCCGCCTCTCCATCTTTTGATCCATCCATCCATCCATCCTTAGTTTCCAGTCTACCATTATTCTAATGTTTCCATACTTCACCACACATTCTCGTTCTCCACACTTTGTTTCACTTCATTTTAAAGTGGTAATTTCTCAAGTTCCTCATTATGTTTTATTTATTTACCCCATCTTTGGAGCTCAGCCTCATTGCTGTGGTGTTTCTGCGCTGAACTTCCACCTGAACTTGAGATCACCTGTCAACCAAACAGTGTCCAGTACTGTGACGTCTTTCTCCTTGGATCTTCTGTTGATGAACTTTGAGTTTCTGTAGGTGGCGCTCTTTTCTTTGTCTGTTCAGTCATGGTGGCTATCGCTGCTTCTATTTATTCCAAACAAACCGCTGTGGCTGCGTAAAATAACGTTAACGAAAAATACATCACTTCCTGTATCCGCTATGTTATCTGAGCAAAATATTATATATTTTTTTATAATCAATTTTTTCATTGAGATTTTCAGAATGAATTAATACAGATCCCTTTTGGTCACACTTTAATATAGTTCAAGAAACGGTACCATACCTGGTAAAATTTCACTTTACAATCACGTATTCTGTCAATCATTAATTCATCATGTATTATCTGTCATTGGTTTCACCCTCTCCATGTATTCTGGTCTAACCTGACTCATCCGATGGCGAAGCATAATTCGACGAACCCTCCAAGTGCTAAACCAAATGCTGACCTGGATATCGCTGGTGCTAACACAGATCTATCTCCCAACACACAGAGTTGGGGAGATTCTGGCAAAGGTTTTTCGAAACATTCTCTTAGGTTGTTGTGAAGTCTTTCCAAAAAGGAAGAAAAAATGGGCAATCCCACATTGCATCTAGAAAGGTCCTGCCTACATCTTACATTTCCACCATGAATTATTCTGTAGTATTTCCTTTAGTTTAACACGTAACTTCCTTAAGTAATTTCAAAAACAATTAGACAAGACTTATTTTCCTCTTCACTCATTGTAATGCCCAAAGCTTTAATACTACCTCTTAATTATTACTTCTTAAATATCTCTAGAAGTTGCCCTTTCATTGAAATTAATTATGACTGATATGACTAAAACATATTATCAGATCACTTATCCTATCCTATTTAACCAAGAAACAAAACCAAGAACACAAACAAAAAATGTTTTCCCTGTTCTGAGGGCTCAATCCAGATAGGACTGTCCCTATTTATACTGGGAAATTCTCAATACCTTGCCTCAAATGGCTTGAAAGGGGCCATGAGTTCTCTGTCAATCTGTGTCCATCCAAGGTGGCGACCAGATATCTTTATAGCCAGATATCTGAGTGTGTTTCCATTATGTCTATCAAAATGTGGGCAGAAGACGCAGGCTCCGAGGCAAGCCAGAGGATATTATCTGCATGAAGGAACAACTTCTGCAAAAGGCCAAAGAAATAAAGTGAACAACATTGGTGAAAGTGGTTACCTTTGTTTCGAGCCCCTTGACAACTTGAAGAAAGGCGATCATTTGTAAGCACTGGTGCTCTTAGATCTGCACAAATCACCATAACACAACTTATGAATCCAGGCCCAAAACCGAATGCTTCTAAGGCCACGTCTACTCTAAGCTGTTTACATTTGAAAACACATTCTCCGTCTTGGCCTTCCGTCCACACTACGCTGACGTTTTCTATCCCCGAAAACCGAGCTTTCTGAAAACAAGTGTGGATGGTGAAAATAAAGACTTTTAAAAACCTGAGGTTATCAGAAGATGACCTAGCCTTTACGAATCCCACCTGGTCTGGGTGTATAACCACAGCCTCTCAAGCCTCTTGGCCAAAACCTTAGTAAGTATCTTTTCATCCACATTTGCCAAACTCACAGGCCTAAAGCTTCCTAAATCCAAAGGACCCTTTTTAAAAATAACAATATTAAAGCCTCATTGAAAATATCAGGCAACTGCCCCTGTAAAATCCCCTTGTGTAAACCTCTGTCAAGATATGTGCCAATACATCCAAGTGTCTGGAAGCCATCCAATCCTGGGGACTTTGCTGTTTTCAGAGACTGAATAGCTTCTCTGATCTCCTCCTCTTTAACAGGAGCATCTAGCTCCTCCACTTGGTCTGATGATAGCTTGAGAAGTTCCATTGTAGAAAAAATGTATTCAGCTTCTCAAGGTCTGTATGAGTGTCTGAGGTTTAAATCTCCTACATTAGCGACCACATGTCCCCCCCAGCTTTCTTTTGTTTTAGCTGTCAGTAATGTCCCTGATTACTCTCCACTCCAGTCTAAACAGAGTGTAAACAGGGCATACTCTGCTTTTTTATACTGATACTTTAATACTCATTTTCAACAAAGCTTCACTATGGTTCTCTGACACTTCTTTCTCTTTTCCCTTTAACTGGAATACCGACTCACAGACTTTCTCCCTTTTAAGGAATCTTTCTTTCTTAGTATGTGCTATAATTCTACCCCTTGTAAATGCCTTTAAAGCCTCCCAAGCTGTCCCTATTTTTCTCTGGACCTAATGTTTGTCTGGAAAAAAGCTCTTAAGATCTTCAGACAACAAATGATCAAATACTGGGTCTTGAAAAAGCAAAGTATTAAGTCTCCATCAATTTCTTTTAACACTTGCAGTTAGACAAAGCACCATTGTTGCATGGTCCATAACAGACTCAAACATGCACTTAAAAAACAGTCTACTCTTGAATGTGACTGATGGTGATGTGCATAGAATGTGAATTCCCTCAACATCCAAATGTCCACTAAATCAAGGTCCTTCATGAGCAGACGCAAATCTATCCTTAGGTACACTTCTAAGTATGTTGTTTTATCTAGGACACCATCCTGAATCGGGTTACAATCCCCAGCCACTACCATATGTCCATCCTCAACACTCCCCCACTATTTTATTACTTTATGAAAACTGCCGTCCTCCTTATTGGGAGGGCAAATAACAAATTATTACCCCAAATAGTACACATCCCACCCATCTCACTTCTTGACCTCTTATAGGTTACATACTCCCAAACAGAACTCACCATCTCATAATCAAATCAAGCATTAATCTATTTCACAGTGGTAGACAGTTCTCAGATCAAATTGTCCAGGAGTTGAACATTTTACTGTCCCGTTTCCCCAGAATAGTGTTATAGTACACTATTAAACACTATATATAATACAATCAGAACATAAATACATAAATGGACTAATCGTGTCCTCCCACATGCCTAACCATAACCTCTACTCAAACTCAACTGTCCATAAATGGAGGGATATCTATAACTTGGGCTCAACAAGCAAAGTAATGTCAAAGATCTGCCAACCACTATCACACTGTCACTAAGAAAGTTCAGAGTAGCCTATCTTGTGATGAATTCCACTGTTTTATGGCGATAATCAAAACTCATCCTCTTTCCTTTCCATGAAAAATAGAACACAGGGCCAAAGTAAAACGGATGACGAACTTGTGCAACTGAGATCCATAATCAATCTGATCAAATCTGATTGAGTATCTCACAAATGGCAGAAAGGTCCACTTTCATTTTAGCCTGAGGTGACTTTACTGTGGAGAATCTTTTAGGATACTGCTAACCTGAGACATCTGTTAAATTGCCTTCTCAAGAGTTGCTTCAAGCTCCGTCAGTGCATTTGTAGTGATAGTTGGCATACCAGCGCCGGAATCAACTGTTGGAGCTGGGCCTGGTTTAGCTGGTATCCCACTCGCCCTGCTGGCATAGCTGACACCTCTTAGCTGACCTGTGTTTGGCACTCAAAGTTACCATGGTCTAATCCTCGCTGGGGTTCAATCCAAATGCTTAATCATTCAAAGCCGCCTCTACTTTGTAGTTACAAAAATGGGGAAAACAAATAAAATTTAGGATAAAATTGGCCAATTCTTTGGGAGGTTAATTTCTGGGCAGCATTCCCATAACATTTATTTATTATTATTCATGTATTTATATGAATTGTTGTGTAGAGTCACTTTAAGGGCTGCACCAGCTGTAAGAGAAGGTTCTGGCTAGGACCGTGAATTCAGTGTTTGTATTCCTTTTGTAAACCAGGGTGGCAAACAAATATAAAGGGTGTGATGGGCGTCATGTAGTATGTGTGTCACTCCAGTGTTTTCTGTGGCACCGACATTGGACATAGAGGACCATAGTGGGCCAGATACAGGAACATTTCTGCTGAGTCAGACTAGTCTGCCATTATTGCCCTATGGCCGACAGTGGAAGGCATTCTCGTCATTAGTGCCGGACTCCGTCCATACCCACCTTTCTCCTCCCTCCATCCATCCATCCATCAATATATCCTTCCCTGGCTCTGTTATTTCATTTATACCTCTAACCTGTCACAGATATATATTAGTATACCACTGACCACTGTGTCGTCACCCTGAAGTTTTTTTGCTTCCTTAGCATAAATCTGAGTTTTTAACTTGTTTTCCACTGCCATTATTACATTTTTGTCATCAATCTTCTTATTGTGGCTGACATGCTAAGCCTCTTCCCCACTTCACGTCATCTCTCCATCCCTTCCTATCTCCCTCCATCCATCTATTAGGCCTGACATTCTCAGCCCTCTCCTCCCTCACTCCATCCATCCATCCTCCCTCTAATAGGTCTGGCCTTCTAGGTCCTCTTCTTCCTCTTCCCATTCCTCTTTCTCTTCCTCCATCCACACATCCATCCCTCTAATGCAGTTGACATTCTTAACCCTCTCCCCCCTACATCTCTCTTGGTGACTCATACTGCCTGGAAGAGGCTTTTGTAGGCAGCAGAATTATAGCACTTAGGACTAAGGGCACGGGTTAAGTGTACTATGAAGGTAGAGTGATAATAGATTGTCTACATGGAGGAGGCAAGGTTTATGTAAGATAGTTTGAAGTGCGCTACAGTAAGAAGTCGAGTAATGATCTATGACAAATGAATATGTAACACACAATTCAGTCTTGGACAAACTTTTTCTACTGGGCAGCAGGGTGGTGTAGTGGGAAGGCCCCATGTCAGCAAGTAACAGTACTGCTCAAGTGTCCTTGAGCAAGACACTGATTCCCTGCCAGCTGCAGGGGTTCTGTTATGCAGCTGACCTTGACCTCTGACCTCCCAGGAGGAGAGGGACAAGTGGTATATAAAGTATGACATTATTATTTCTTATTATAATTGATTACAATGATGCCACCTCATTATGTGTTTTTGTATCCCTCTATGCTGTTTCTGTGTCCTATTTACTGGTGTAAGAGCAAATATGTGGGTCTAGTAAGTTTCATAAGCTATGTACCACAACACATACTACATGTACTGTACATGTAGCGCAAATACACACTCACACAAACAAACAAAACGCTGAACCATAGGTCAAACCCTGCTGGCTCTGCAACAGTGAAGCAACATAAACTAAACGCCTACAAAGCATCACAGGACCGGGATGATGTGGGTGTATTGATTTCTGTGTGGGAGTGGGGCAGAGGGGTGGAGCTAAAACTGGAAACGCAGTAGATTACAGATACATACCCAGTGAGTTATGTCTAAATGGACATGTGGAGGTGTGTGCATGTAATGGAATAGGGTGGTAGAGAACAGGGTTGAATAGAGCGACAAAATCCAGGACAGAAGTAGTGAGTAGAGTAGAGTAGATTAGAGTGAGTTGCATGGCTACCCTAACTGAAAAACCTGAAAAGAAATGTTCTCAAACCTTGTTTCACAGCAGAACCGTGTTCCTCCTGATTTAGTCTCTCATTTAAGTGCAAGATGCATCATTTTGTAGGTCTGATCTTGCTGTTGCATGAGACGTAAAAATGAAAACTCCTTACCGACAACCCCCGTCACTATCATTCTAATATTGGAGTGTCTCCGCTGTCAACATACTGCACAACAGTACGAATTAATAACACACACTTGTAATGCATACAGGTATAAGTTTGATGTACCTGGCAGAAGACTGGCTTGTACGTTTCAGAGAAGAGCTGGGTCAGTTCCTCGGAGTCACAGAGGTCCAGAGGCAGCCTGTCCACACACAGACACTTAGAGTGGAGGTTCTGCTCCTGGCTCAGCTGGTTGACATCCATCCACTGCACCATCAACGACCGATCCCCCTGCACAATGAGATTAGAGCAATCTCTTACCAAATTTTAAAAATGTAATCAATTACATTTGGTTCATGCCCATCCACTGCATCATAAGCACCCTGTAAAATGGAATTCATGTGAATTCCTTGTGTATTCATGGCCTAGCTCTTCCATAAAATGTTTAACTTCTTGGTGCTGTAAGTGCTGATTTGATTCCTCTTTTCAGCCCTTGAGTTTTTTCTCTTTAGAGAGAGGATATTTAATTTTCTCCAGCCTCTTCCGTATATTATTTAGTTCTTATTCTTTCAGTGTAAGTGTGTAGTTTTTGTGCCAGTCAAGTCCAGTCAAGCCCAACAAATGGGTTAAAAACATGACCTTCATCACATCATCACCTCTCTAATAAAGCAGAATACCATAAAATGATAGAAGTTGAGGAGGTCATACCTGTGGACGGCCCAGCAGCTCAGAGCGAGCACGCGACGCTGAATCCTTCTTCATGTATTCAACAAACCCATATCCCTTGGAGTGGCCCATCAGCTCGCTGTACACCAGGAAGGAGCGCTCGATGTTGCCGTAGGAGCGCACCAGCTCCTCAAACTGCTGGGCGGTGAAGGTGTGGGGCAGGTTGGTGAGGCAGAGCAGGGAGTCGGTGGGCTGCAGGGTGACGTTAATCAAGCGCCCCCGGACTGTGCTGTGATGGAGGGAGCGGATGGCATCCTGAGCCTGGTCCCCGTTCAGCAAAGTCACAAAGGCTGGAGGAGGGGACAGGATGGGGACAGCGACGAGAACAGAGACAAGGAAAAAAAGACACACACATAAACGACAGGGACACATGAGAGAGATGACCAGGTAGACCCACGAAACCACGCATAGAAACATTTAGAAGAGATGTCCAAAAAGCACAAAACACAGAAATAACACACACACTCAAAGAACACACACAAAACAACACGCGTGAAAAGCGAAGGAAAATAAATGATAGGCCGGGGGAAAAACAAGAGGGGAAAAGGGGGAAATTGGGGACACACATTCAAACACACAAATAGACAGTCATAAAGACAGACAGACGGAGAGATACACAGAGAGAAAGACAACACATTAGCTAGATAGCCTACAGGGAGTCTCTGGCTAGGGGGGATCCACTGTGACACACACACACACACGCAAAAACTAAACAAAATTGGATATGTATTGGATATGACATGCAGCACTTTTAAACAATATATCGTTGCTAAATTGTGTAATACCTTGGTATAATTATCGTTAACAAATGAGACCATGGTGGAGACAACTGGTAGCCTCTCTGTCACGCCAGTGGTCGTGTTATCAACATTGAAAGCACATTTCCCATAAATCCTGTTGCTTCCTGTCACAAGCCTTCGTCCTTTTTTGTACTGAAAAGCAATCCAGCAAATGTCCAAATCATACTAATGCCTCAAAATGAATGTGGTA
Source organism: Monocentris japonica (assembly GCA_900323365.1). Classification (NCBI taxonomy): domain Eukaryota; kingdom Metazoa; phylum Chordata; class Actinopteri; order Trachichthyiformes; family Monocentridae; genus Monocentris; species Monocentris japonica. The sequence continues at coordinate 9,490 of OOFE01024698.1, read as the reverse complement.
ATGCTTTATTGATGTTAAAATGCTACATGTAGCACATTTAAGCTTGTGTCTTGTAAAATCCTATGTGAGATTTGGGAAGCCTATGAAAATCATTCTGTATCGGTCAAGCACAGTTAAAAGACACAAACACACACATATATATATATAACAGTGGCAGTAGGCTGTAGGGAGTGACAGTGGTGTGTGTAATACAACATTAAAGGCCTATTCAGCAGGTCTAAATGGACTGAAACACCCTTGCCCCGTGCCGATGCAACCATGGGGGGATTCATGGGCTGTGAAATGAGGCGGTACTAAATTGATATGGAATGTGTAGCATGGCCAGAAATCCAGTGTGTGTGTGTGTGTGTGTGTGTGTGTGTGTGTGTGTGTCTGTGAGAGAAAGGTGTGTGTCTGGGAGAGAAAGCAAGACATACAGAGAAAAGTTATGTTAAGTGAGTGGAGCGGAGTGTTTAGTGTGTTGAGTTTACTGTTTATTTATTTACACAACTGAAACACATAGATAGATAGATAGATAGATAGATAGATAGATAGATACTTTATTGACCCCATGGCAAACAGAGAAGAAAAATAACAAGAGACTTCTTCCCTAATAAAAAACAAAAAATAAAAATAAAAAATCGAAATAACCGAAACGAAACAAGGGGGAAATTGGGGTTCCAACACATGCCACAGAAACCACCTCTGCCAATGCTAATAGTTTGTTCCTGATACAGTATTCAATAGGCTGAAGTTGCCAAGGAGGATGCTTGCCAGCATGTCAGAGTTTTACTGACTAGATTTGCTGAGTGACAAAATTTCCCAGGAAAGAAAAAAAAAAAATCGCTAGAGGTGTATAAAGTTCCAGAGCACTCGTAGATACAAAGCTTTGTGTGGAGTGAGTGTGTAATCTGAGGTGGGCACAATGCCGAGCAGGTGGCTATACTGTGACCCTCCCATCCAATAAGTCAAAGGCAACTTGTCTGCTTAGTAGTAATTTAAAGAGAAGTGGGCTTGTGAGCCTGTGACCGGTGGATCATCGATTCAAATCCCAGTTTGGAAAATACAGACAAAAAAGTGCACGAGACTTGCCCTGCCCTCCCTCAACAACTACCGTCGGTACCGTTGAGCAAAAGCACCTAACGTTTTAACAGTGGAGCCGCTCGGTAGCCAACGGTAGAAAACTGTGGCTGCACTGGGCAGCTCTCAGGCATGCATGCTGAGCAACCAGAACGCGTTTGAATTGCAAACATCGAACCGTGCCCCGATGATGAAACAAGGGCTTTAAGTTTGATGATGCAGACCAGAATCTCTCCAATGTTAGTAAATGCTAGGCAAGTTGTGTATGACCACTGAATCAAACACACAAATATGCTATTCAACAGTGATTACCAAGACGTGCAGACACCTTTATAAGTCTGATATAATCGTGGTGCTTGTTTATAGGCTTTGCCATGAGCAGCTTCTCCCAAAACCACTCCTCAGATTTAACTGAATTGCATCACCCTCTAGCACCCATGGGAGGACAAAAAGAAATGACTAATTCAGCTCTGATCAACAGGTCACATGCAGCACAGCCTACTCTCCTCAATACGTAACAGGATAGACACATACTGTGTGTGTGTGTGTGTGTGTGTGTGTGTGTGTGCGCTCTTGAGGTCATGTATGTGGGTGTCTGAGAATCACAGAGAGAGCGAGAGAGTAAGAGAGAGGAGAGAGTGAGAGATCGACAGAGAGAGGAGAAAAGAGAGATGATTTATACACTGTGGCTACTGTTCCAGGCCTGAAGTCTCCTGTCTTGCGATACACTCAAACATTTTTCAGCAACAAAGGGGACATGCTAAAAATGCTACATGCCATCTTGGATTCTGAGTGCACAACAAATCATCCCCCCCCCCCG
>OOFE01024676.1:25645-37032 GCA_900323365.1 Monocentris japonica | reverse complement strand
GTACACACACACACACACACACACACACACACACACACACATCTTTTAAGTATGCACATTCTCACACAAGCAAGTCTTAAATACACACACACACAAATAAGTATACACTCATACATACATACATATACACATATATACATATATGCTCACACACACACACACACACACACACACACACACACACACACACACACCACTGTCACTTGTAATCTGTCACTGTCACTATCACAAGCAATAAATTAGCATGCTTGATAGCTTAGAGCTGCTGTCACAAAATCAAAGCAACATTATCTCGACTAACGAATGCATGCTCCATCTGTTTGCATTTGAAAGTGTATGTGTGTGTGTGTGTATGTGGCATGCGCGCCTGTGCATGTGTCCTAGCTTTTCATCTGCTCATTTCATTATGCCAAATGTCCACCCAAAAAGCACAACCTAATCAAAATGAATTCCTTATTCCCTCTCTCTCTGCTTTCCCATGAAGGAAGTGGAGGTTTGTACGATGATCTTGTGTCTGTTATGTATTACCTGTTCTACAAGCCATTTGAACACTTTCCTAACGATTTAAAAATGCTTTACCAACCCCTTGTTTTAGGAGCCTGGAACATGGACTCCAAGCAAGCCCTTCGACCAAGGTGTGTGTGTGTGAGAGAGAGTCAGAGTGGTGGTGGTGTTGGGTGGGATGTAAATACAGCCACTACCGCTGCAGGTATCAGATCAGATGAAAACATATTGTTACTTAAACCATGTGGGGACCGTTATGGTCCCTTAGCCGTAGTTTAACAAAGTATTATTAACTGGCCCAGACAGCTCAGTTGGTAGAGCATGAGACTCTCAGTCTCAGGGTCGTGGGTTCAATCCCCATGTAGTATTAAAACTGTAACTTGTAAGTTGCTTTGGATAAAAGTGTCTGCTAAATGACTATAATGTAACTATGATTGTTATTATTATATTGGTCAGATGTAAGAAGGAGGTGGTGAACATCTTGTGGCCTAGCCTCAGTTTCGGCTTTCCTTCTGCTATCAAATACGAACTGGATGTTCGTATTTGGCTGTTGTTGAAGTAGTCTTAGACAAACACACACACACAAACACACCCACACACACACATATACACAATAAGGTGTAAGGCAGATTTTACGAACATTTCCACAAGACAACTTTTCCTTCCAAAGTGTGTGTGTAGGCGTGTGTTATGTTATTATGTAGCTGTCACAAATTCTTTTCACTTTGGCCTCTTGATAGATGTAGGAGATGGCATCTTAGAAGAAGAATGACTTTTAGATTCTTTGTTCATATTCTGTTAGTTTATTTCTCAGTTCATTTCCTCTGACGGACACAGAGGAATTCACACACACACACACACACCATGACATAAACACATTCACTCTCTTTTGCTGTAGCCTCATGTAACAAGATCACAGTCACACACAAACACACATGCATTCACTCATGCACACACTCACCCACACACACATGTGCACATGCGCGCACACAAAAAAACACACAGGCATGTCAGGGAAACAATAGCATTAGATGTTGCGTTGGAGGATGGAGGCAGGATAATCTGCCAAAGCTGCTCAGGGATTACAGTAAGTCTCTTTAGAGCAGAGGTCACTCACAAACTGTTCTGAGATCAGATGACACCTCAGATACTGCAAGGCACCTCAATGAATGCTGATCAGGGGTCAGAGATACAGGTAGCTTGTCCTGGCCAGCAGAGATCACATCCTCAGCCTAAGATTCTGGTCTAAAATCAGCTCTCACCTGGAAAGCCAGAAATGGTACTCAGCTGTGGGATCTGACACCTGATCAGTTTGAGGATCTCTGCAATAGCAGAGATTGAGATTCAGAGCAGGCAGATCTAATGTCAGTAATAGCCTCTCTAACCAGTTCCATCTGCTTTTAGCTGTAAAGATACTTAACGGTGTTACTGTTTTGAATAGAGACATCGCCTATGTAGAGAAACAGAGGATAGAGCGAGCATACACACACACACACACACACACACTCATACAAAACGCTGTTCTCATCACTTTTCTTTGCATTCTCCAGGCCTTGATCCAGCCAAAGACCCCTGTCTGAAGATCAAATGTGGACGCCACAAAGTGTGTGTGGCTGAAGATGACAAGACTGCTACTTGTGTCAGCCAGAGGAGAGTCAGGTGGGGAACACATAGAAACTCTCTCTCGGTTTCTAACTCTCTGTCGCTCCGTCCAACACCCCTATGTTTCAAAGAGCTCCTCTCTAATTTGCATTCAGACACTTCCAGGATGAAGCAAGAAACAACAGGAATGTCAGAGGAAACACTGCTCCAGGGCTCCTTGGATTAGAAGCAAATAATATCTCTATCTTACTCTCTCTTATCTTTCCTCCCTTTGTCCTGCTCAGCTTCTCATCCTCTTTCACCCATACACACTTGTAGTGCTGAGAGAGAGAGACCATGATAACAGCGTCAGAGGGATGGCTGTTTTTCTGTTTTTCCAGCTGGTCTCCTGGTTGCCCAGTTCTCTGGTGACTGTTGTGTGACATTACTGTTTAGTCCAATTACTCCAGCACTGGCGCTGTCGTACAATGGACACCAAGTCCTGCCAAGGGACATGAATGGACTGTGTGTGTGTGTGTGTGTGTGTTTCTGTCTAGGAGACTGCAGACTGGGTGAAGGACAGTAACACCACACTGACCTCATTTCTCATTCTTAACAACAACACAATCACTACTATACGGTGCAAACAAATCATAAAGCAACAGTGAATGCAAATCCTAAACCTTTGTTGGATTTCTCAAATTTCCTGTATGAACAGACAATAAAATACAGATACAAAATGCGTAGAAAGCATATTATTTTTGAATGACAGGGGAACAATAAGTGCCTGTGTCAGTTCAAATAGAGTTCAAATAGTTGTGGCTTTGTGCTTTGTCCTTTTTGCATCTATAGAGGGACAATGCCAAAGGAATATTGAATAAATGAAATCCCTTCATATGCTGACAGAAGTTTAGTGTGTGAGTGTTTGGGTGTCTCCTGTCTAGTTTTAAGGATGCCAGTCTGTACGAGAGTCCAGGTTCAAAGTGCAAACCCTGCCCAGTGGTTCACCCCTCCCCTGTGTGTGGAACTGACGGACACTCCTACTCCACCAAGGTGTATAAACACACACACACACACATACGCACACATGCACAGACACACACACAATGAATTGGCTGAAGCAAAAACAGCTGTGTACACACAAATGCAATTTTCATTTCCTCGTGATGGGACCCGCATCCTGAATTTACTGAGACTTCCTCCTTTGTCCTGCCCCCTCCATCTGTCTCTCTCACCCAGTGTAAGTTGGACTACCAGGCATGCATCACCGGAAAGAAGATCGCTGTGAAGTGCCCTGGCATGTGTCCTTGCCCCTCTCAGCCTGAACAGAGCACTGCAGAGAAGAAAGGTACAAAAAACTTGCGCGCACACACACACACACACACACTGCAAGATACTTTGCACAAAAATCATTAAATTCTCCATAATGATCATAATCAATACGTCCTCTGAAGTACTCTGGGCTGCAGAGTGCCCTAGTGGTTAGAGAAGCCATCCTTCAACCAGGGCTCAAGCCCTGTGTTGGCAAGAATCTGCCCTGCTGCAGCATCTTTGACACTGAATCCCTGCCAGCTCTGGGGCTGCTGTGCTGTAGCTGACCCTGATCTCTGACCTCCTTGTTATCATTATATAATCCTCCTTCCTGTGTGCGTGCATTGTAGTGTGCAGTGAGTTGGACCTGAAGGAGGTGGTGAGCCGTCTGCGAGACTGGTTCGGGGTGCTGTATGGGAATGACAACCACAAGAGAGTCAAGATCCAAAAACCGGAGAAGAACAGTAAGTCACCTGGCATCAACAACCTGTTTCCCAGGTTGTTTCTCTACTCTGTGTGCTCACGGCTCCATGCATTATCACTGATACACTCAGATACCTGGATACATGTGATAGAGTATGATATATATTATACTTAACCTTTCTCATCTTTGACTTTCGCCCCCAGAGTTTGATGTAGGGGCATCGCCTGTCTGTAAGGACCCTCTGGGCTGGATGTTCTCCCGCCTGGATACGAACTTTGACCTCCAGCTGGACCAATCAGAGATCAAGAGCCTCTACCTAGACAGGAACGAGCCATGCTCTGATGCTTTCTTCAGATCCTGCGACACACACGCCGACAAAGTTATAACCAGCTCTGAGTGGTGCACATGCTTCCAGAGGCACACAGGTACACATTATGTACACCTGCACACGCACACATAATTACATAAATTCACACCTGCACATGCTTCGCATCTTGTGTCTGTACCATACAACACTCCATAGGGAAACTTGTACTACAGTCTTTTGTATGAATATTTTTAAGCTAGCATGATGACTGATGCTAAAATGGGATGATCATGATTTCATCTTATACTGTAACATCAAACAAAATTTCAAGAAAACAAAATGACACCATAGCCAGCTGAATCATGTATTCTCCCAGGCCATGGTACAGAATACATTGCTGTACAAAACACGCAAATACGATACACTCCACGCACAAATGACTCACCAACACTGTACTCCTAAAAGCAAAAGACAGCAGGACAACATCATAACAAAAATGAAAGAAAACATAGGATGCGAGAAACGTGCATTCCCATAAAAGCAAATTTTGTTACCAGAGTTTCTTGTCTCTCCCTTCCAGATTCCCCTTGTAAAGCAGAGCTGTCCAACATCAACAAAAAGCAGGCAGGAAAGAAGCTGCTTGGTGAGACACACACATGGAACACACACACACACACACACACACACACACATGCTTACCCTGACTCATTGTGAGTCTGTGTGTTTTTGTTTGTATGTGCAGGTCAGTATCTGCCGTCCTGTGATGAGGAAGGTTACTACAGGTCCCACCAGTGCCACAGCAGCAGTGGTCAGTGCTGGTGTGTGGATCGCTATGGCAACGAGGTGGCCGGTTCACGCACGCACGGCCCTGCAGATTGCGGTAGGGAAATTATATGGGGAAATAATCACCAAATCATCATACAGTATGTCATGCTTCTGTCCTTGTGTAAGAAAATGAACAAATATACACTGACTTCTAAAGTCTAAACATCTGAATCATGGAGGAAATAATTCACAGACAGACCAGCGTGGAATCTTAGCTGGTCAAGCATGGTTGGAAGATGGTTGGAGCTGGTCTAACTGGTAGAACAGCTTGAACAAGTTTGGTCATTAACTGGCGTTGCTGTTTTCCTTTCCTAGTATATCCGTCAAGTGTATTCATTTTACCCTCACCTTTTCAGCCAAGGTTGATTTGGTTCATTCCCTGTTTCCTGGTTGGGTAGGTGTGGTTTTGGAATCTTCTGGAGACCCTGGGAGTGGAGACTCTCTGTTCTCCGATGACGATGAAGACTCCTTTGTCTTCAACGACCAGGCTGGGATGGATGATGAGGATGATGAAGATGAGGATGATGATGACGACAATGATGAATATTTGTCGTAATTTTTTTTTTTTAAAAAAGAAAAAGAGAAAACTGTTTGTTTGGTCAAACTGCACGTTTCTAGGTGACTCCCCAGGCAGATACTTAATCGTACTAACAGCCTATGGACTACTATCTGTGTATTGTTTGTTCATAAGTAAATACCAATATTCCTGGCAAACGTTTATGATTTCTCTTCCTGTCTAATATAACATATGATTGGTTAACGGCACTTGTACACTCACGTGTCAGCCAACCAGAGAATATGACAAGGACTAATCGACGGCCAATCCAGTGCTGTGGATATGGTCACATGTGCAAAGACTTCTCCCTTCATTGGACAGTCCATGTCTTCTAGTGTGTCCTGTCCTTGTGTAGCACATGCCTGAGTGTGCTGATGTCCTGAGGCACAGTGTTAAAGAGATTTCTCTTCTCCTTCATTCCCTCATCCTTTTCCTCTTCTCCCCCACTGTTTATTCCTTATCTAATGTTCCTGTGTATAGGTGGGATGTTGATGATGTAGATAAGAGAATATTGCACTCTATAGGTTTCTTTTGATCCTGATTTGCGAACTATAACTGTGTGGAAAAACAAGATAAGAGTTAGACATGCTTCATTAGAAGAACTAAGGAAACAACAGCAGTGTGAGTTGGATAACAATCAGAACCGACATAGCTGGCTGTTTTCACTGAGGCACAAATCAAGACAAATCATCTCAAAAGCCTTGCAACAGGAAAAGCCAAATTGCTTTAATAGAAAAAAACAGAAAGTGGTGTTGAAAAAAAAAACGTTATCTATTTTTCTAATCCATTGTTCGATAAATACAGAAGATGAAACAGATTTGGTCGTAGCATGTCCAATACTGCGTGTTGTAGTTTCACTCTGTAGCATTAGAAGTTAAGTTTTGTGGAACTGAAAATATAATGGAATTTGAGGTTGAAATACTCCCTCAAGCATGAACAGATGAAACTACACCTACAGAGTTTTAAGTGGAAATGGGTAATGAAACTGTATACTGACCTTTTACATGTCAGTGAGCTCAACATAGCTCGGCATAAAGGTGGTTTTAATGTGTTACATTTTCGGATACGAGTAGAGCATACAACATTTAAATGAAATTTTGAAATCAAGACATGACTTGAGCACACAGTATAATTCAGCAACTATCTTACACGCTCATGGGGTATGGGGTAAGGTGTGCCTTTTGTTGGTAAGGACTGATGTAGGAGGAGAAGCATGCATACTGCACTAGACCTGACTTAAGCCCTTCATTACACTGCATAGGAGTGACATTAATGGCATAAAGCAAAAGGAAACTAAGCTAGCATTCTTTGGTTTTGGTATGGTTAGTGTTCTGGGTCTCTCTTATGACGGTGTTACATCGGCCATATTTCAGATCTTCTCTTTTGCTTTGTTACATAGAATAGCTAGAATGTAGAGAAGCACAGAGATACTTAGCAGTTAAGGTATACAAACACATACTTAGATTCTGCTGGTGTTGAAAATGTTTTATATATTAGAACAGCGGCTAGACAAAGCTTTGGTTTAGACAGCTTTATAAAAAAAGATGATCATTTTACAGTGTTTGATTTTATTTTGTTTCTAAAGCTTGACTTGTACCTGATCTGAAGTACATATAAATGTGTCAGAGCTGACAGAAATCTGGTTTGAAACCTGATTCCAGATTTGTATATTCTTAATAAGTCCTGTGGCTGTTACGTTTATACAGACCTGGGACCAGTTGAACTTTATTTTTGATTAGTAGTCCACTGTTGGGTCACACATCTCATTGAATTTCCATGTTAAGAAGTGAAAAGTGCCATCTATTTTCCAATGAGAAATTTTCCCTCCCTCCCCCCATTCCTCTTAACCTGGAATTTCAATTCACTTCATGAATTGGACTACATTTCAAAGTGTTAGAGTGTGTTGTTTCTTTGGTGTGATGAAATCATTTTGATAACCTCTGACACTGTAGCGACTCTCATCCAATCACACACTGTCATCACATTTCTGGTATAGTATTGTTTAAAGGTTATGATACAGATGCATTTTTTACAGTGTATGTATGATTTGCTGAAATAAAAGCTATATTGACCAATGTCTGCTTGACTGTGTAGTCACAAGTGTGAACTGGGAGGATAGACAAGAATACATACATCATAGTGTTCGTTCCATGGAGCAAGGTTTCTGTTCCACGCCGATGTTTCACTTCTCTATTCCACGTGATGGTTTGTGTTCATGCAATAAACAGGCAACTTGTACGATCTTTGTCACACGATAAAAGTTGACTCAGCAGACGTATGCTTGAATAACTGGGCAAGATGAAGTGAACAGGCCCTCGTGCTGTACAGTTGTTGTTGAGGCATGACCCTTTTTAAGGTCTTGAGGTGAAGTGATTCAACATCTGCAATAGGTTTAAATTGAAAATAGTTACATTTACGATTTGTAACTTTGTAAATTAGACCTAACAGAGAAAACAGCAGCCAGGAGCGACAAACTTCACTGCTCTCCCTCTGATGGTATGCAATGAATTCTGAGTACTGGAGCATTATTGCATTATGTAGTAGGACAACAGGTGAATATTGTATGAGTCACTGTCACACCCGCAACCTACATGCATGCACACACACAGCATATACAAGCACACACATACACAAACACATACACTCACAAACTAAATGAATTAGTACAAGAAAAGGCACATTCATTGACCTGGAAACAGATGGAAAAAGATGATTTTTTTTTCTGTGAGAACCACAGTCTTATCACATGGCCCAATTTTACTGTTGCAGCCTGCAGGAACTCAAACAGTGTGTGTGTATGTGTATTGGCAACGGGACCTGTCAGCCGCTCCAGCTGGGGAAGTCACTGAATAAATATCAAATGTGAATTTACACACCGTTTTCCTCTGCCTGTAAGTGTTGACCATTGAAAGGAAGAAAGATACCATCTATGTGGCTACTTTCCACAGTGGAGCTTGCTTTGGAAATAATCCAGAAGTTCCCTAGAAAAGTGATTTGCAAAGGTATGGGTAGACAGTATGACTGAGCACTGATGGGAAATGCCTCAAAGCCTTACAGGAAGCTATTTTGATGTCCGGAAATCAGGTTAAGTGACGCTCTTTAATGTGTGTTCTCCTTTCATTCACACTATTGCTTGATGAGATTTTGTTGGCACGAGTAATTACCCCTTGAGTTTGGGTATTCGTCACGATGCATTGATATGAACTCAAGTCAGTTGTGTATTTTATAATAATGTGCCGATCCAAAAACAGCACTATCTCAGATTAATGTGAAAACATTATTTTCAGAAGTCCTCTGAGGAAGATGCACCATCATGATGTTTAAACATTAAGCTGTGTACAGACTGAACTCTGACACCAACAGACTTCCCATGGCACTAGCTACTATACTGGCAGTGAATGCCAAACTAAATTGTCTGCTTTTGCTCAAAGCTGATAATCATTCTTTTGGCCTCTTTCTCTGTTATTATGAAGCAAGCTATACTGAGAGGATGTGTGGCTTGATGTGGTGTTATGCCTCTGGGGGTTGAGACACATTATGACAACTGAATTAAACATGACCAAAGTGTATGTGTAGTGTACTTTCTCTCTGATTTTAATCCCCTCCCTTGCTCTCCATTTTTGATTTTGTGTTTGCATGTTTACAACAGGATTGTGGTGGGCTTCATTGTCTGTGTACTAAACGGACGCGCTGTTGAAAAGGCCTGAGCTGAGCTTACAGGGCAAGTTGCTGAGGAGGCAGTATCGCTCACTTTAATTGTTAAGTTACTGTCGGTCAATACTTTGTCACACACACACACACACACAATTACTGGCCTCACGTTACTGAAGCTGAGTCAGCGCAAACAACAGACAGCCATATAGGAGTGGGACAGGACAGCTTTAATAGTTGTAAACTACATTTGAATCAGAGCCTCAGAGTCCTCTGCCAAGGAGCAAATTATTATTTCATGCACTGCCAAACTATGATATGATGACATACCCATCCTGCAAAAAATACATTTCTCATATACTTTAGAATATGTTTAAAAATATAAAAACGTTTGCCAAAACATTTATTTCCATGTGTAGATTACAGTAATTTGATATATATTTTGAGTGCCCAAAATGTTTATGGGCCAAATACAGCAAACTGAACACTGATGAATATTTAGGTCAATCTGAAGTGAAACAGTGGCTGTCCCAAAACTTTCTACTCCTCAAAGCTGACAAAGCAGAGATGTTATTGGGCCAGTTAGGCATCTGTTTGAGAACACTACTCCACATTTTTATAAATGTGTGACTTCACAGATTCCTGCTATCAAAAATCTTGGTATTACATTTGATCCTTCTCTCTCGTTTGAGACACACATCAAGGATATTACTAAAACTGAATTCTACCATCTTCGCAATATTGTTAAAATTCAACCTATTAACAGCACACACAGAAATTTAAGTGCATTTGTATCGTCGAGACTGTGACTTTAAGGTGCTTCTGCTAACTTTTATTACATGGGCTTGCACCATCCTATTTATAAGATCTCACTATGTCATATACAGAACAATGTACATGTACAGGATGCTGGCTACTTATCTTTCCCTGCAGTCAAAAGAAAACTCCAGGGAGCAGAGGGGATCCCTCTCTGTGTAAATAAATAAATAAATAAACTTGATTTAAAAATGTCTGTCTGCTTTGATTCATATCATAAATAATCATAATTATTTAAGTGAAGGAATACAATTTCAGAAAACAATCCTTTATAAGCCATCACATTTTGCTGCTTCCTGCCAGTAGCCTCTAACAAGCCATGCTTTCCTGTCTTTCTGTCCAATAACAAAGCCCATAACGGCTTCCAGGAATGGCTACTATAGAAATCACTTAAGCGTGAGTCACTGCCAGCCATCGAGCCGTTTTCCTCCAGATTCCTGTGTTTTATGGAGGTGGACAGCAGTGTGCAGAGAAAGCTATTTTCATCAATAACTCCGAACTGCTTAGTGGCTTGATTCTTGCCTGGTCAATACTGGACTGCAAAGAAACTGGAGGGATGATGCAGTAATCTATACCTCAGTAGTTTCTAGACCTACTAGCGGGGACACAGATCTAAGGAAGATCAGCTTTCCTCCCATGGTGATCACAATCAGCATTAGCATTTTAATCTACCAGGTATAGTGAAATGAAAATTAAATTTCAATCACTGCAATGTACCTGCAACTTGAGAAATTCAAAAGGAAAAATTACATTTCAAATGCACTTCGGAATGTTATGATATATGTTTCAAATACAAAACCAACAAGTTGACATTCATTTGATTGTACTATGAATGGCCAATATATAGTTTGGAGATACTTTCAAAAATATGTTATCAACAGGGCAAAGGAAGAAAATGTTTTTCCGAAATACTGTCCAAAATCTATTTTGCACAAATGCATCTTAAGCAAATTGAACCAAATTTCCCCACTGGTATCGTTACATTTCCATCTCATCTAAATGGATTTATTTGCAATTTACATTAGTCAAAATTAGGTCAATGACATACTATAAATGTAATGTGGTCCAAGAAGAAATAACAAATCAGTATGACTTTAGGATTTATTTTCCTTAAGTGGATTCAGAGAAAGCTAAACTTATCGGTTCTTCTATGAGGTTGTAATATATTTCAGCTCTTTAGTTTGGACAGGCATGACAACTAGGTATTCAATTGAAAGGCCATCCATTTCACAGGATTTGCTGCCCTCTGGTGGTAAAAGCTAGACAACAGCTCAGTGCACCACCTACTAAAGAAGATTTGGAGCAAACTTCTTCGCATCAAGGACTCAAAATAAGTACTCATTAGACCACAGACCTCCATTTGATAATTAAATTATTATATTAGATATAATAATATTAAATTATTATTAAAT
>OOFE01024676.1:3704-25625 GCA_900323365.1 Monocentris japonica | reverse complement strand
TTATTAAATGTAAGTATTAATTTTATATTGTATTTAATATAACCTATTATGACACTGATTGTCCAGGTGACAATTTACACTGCATTATATCCTAAATGTTGCCCATGATGTCAATAAATACTGGAAGGTATGATGAGGGCATTGATGACCCCTCCTCAGAGCCAAGATGGATACATTTCATCTTTCAACTGCATAACACAGACCTTTAACTTTGAAAGGTAATTTGTTTCTATTCCTTTGCTGCCCTCTGCTGACTCCAGGAGGGTAATGTATAACAGGTTTCATACTCCACAATGAGATTCACTGTGCTCAACATATTGATAACATGTTATCAAATCTGAAATTAAATACCAAGATGCAATTTGGAATAGACCTATGGTGGAAGATGTTTTGTGTTGCATGATCTAGTGTAATGTAATGTGGACAAAAGATCAAAACAATAAGTCTGTTTCGATTCATTTAATTATCAAATCTAGCAGCTAATGAAGCACATGAACAGCCTTAAAACAAAACAACGTTAGCTAATCATATTGGAATGTACACTGAACCATTCAAACCACTAACTAACATCAATGTAAAACTAAGAAAAGAAAAAGTGACATGTTAAATCATTTCTTGTTATTTAAACATTACTAAAAGAGAACACTCAAAGACAAGATAGCAAGGCAAACATGTCAATGAAAAAAAACATAAACCTCATGAGATATTTGCCATATATTATAAGTATTAGACACAAAATATAAAATTGGCAATATCTCCTTTAAAAAATCAAAATAAAATAACACTCCACCAAAATCTTATTTCATCATGTTAAAAAAAGGAAATATATTAAAATGCATGTTTTGCTGAAACAATGTGAAGCTTTTGTATAAAGTGCATTGTTACAGTAGTGATGTCCCTGGAGTGTCTTGCTGGTAAACATATTCCACACTGAGTTGAGCTTTTGAACATTTCTAATGCATTTGGCATTCATTCTTTTCTTTGGTCAAGATAAAGTCCCTCAATGTGTCTGCAAGGAAAAACAAATATTTTACTCACTTTGTCATTATCAGAGACTCCATCACAACCACAATTATGCAATGTAAAAAGTAATTGGTATTAGAATCAAAGACAACTTTATTACAATTACAAATTAGTGGACCTGATTGGAGGTTCCCACATAATAAAACCAGTTGGGTTTCCTTCTAAGTATTTTGATGTAAATTCTAACGTATTGGATTAGAAATACTGAATAGAAAAAGCACTTGTCATTTTATGCTCATTTGTGGAAGAAAGGTTTTTTTGTTGATAGCGTTTGGAAAGGCATTCTTCAAATAGATAACAATGGCACAAAGACTTGTTTCATTTTTCTTAGCTACGTTCTACGTTCAGGAAGTCTATTTGGTCTATTCAGCTGATGGACATGCACCAACTAGGCATTTTATTTTTTGCAACATTTCAAAGGTTTGCTCAAAACTTGCTTGACAGTTGGACTGAAGCAGCTTATGCTACCTGAGTAGGACTACAAAGCTCTTTCAACTCACCATGGACTTCATCTCACGTGCATCTCCCTCTGGCTTGTACCGTCCCATTTTCTTACTGTTCTCAACAAACTCCTGGGAAGAGAAAGACAGAGAAAGAGAGGCGCAGTGTAATTAATCTCAGTTTATCAAGAGGGTATGGGGTCAGGGTCAGAAATTAATGGGGGCTTGAAAGTTCATAAATGAAAATTGAAAAATGAGGGGTCAAAATAAGCTGTTAGCTTCCATTTCCCCTCTCTATGCAAACCCGCTCCTCTCACCATTAGTGCCTTGTCCATGTAGTACTCCCTTCCAGGGCTTCCATCATTATACTTTGTGTCCACAGCAAAGCAGAGGAAGAGGACGTCGACCACAATCTCAAAGACAGAAAGGAAGCAGTGGGCCACCAGGAAGGCGAACAGACAGACGATGAGCAGAGGCAGGACCCATACGGTGTAGTCCCTCTGGTAGTTCAGAGCCAGCACGCCGGCAAAGGCTGTACAGGAAACTACAAGCACCTAAGAAGGTGGATATAATACAGGTTAGCAAAGTGCTGAGTCCAGTTTGAAGGAGTAGCACATTAAAAACAACACATTTAACATTTTGTCAGTCTTTAAATCCCAAGGTGTCTTTGGATGGTACCTTTCCCAGGAAGAGGACAAAGTCGCCCACAGTGTTTATGGCAGCCACTCGGAGGGCATTCTCCACCAGGATAATAAAGGCATCACGGGCGGAGGTGCAGAAACTGGTGCTGTTGATGGCTGTTGCAGTATAAGCATTCTGAAATATCAAGATATGGACATGTAAGTGCTTAGGATCTTGTATCCACTCACTGTATTTTGGATTTTCTCGCTGGGATTACTTACTTGATTCAAGTATGCTAGACACTTCTCAAAACACCACAAGCAGCAGACGCAAGCTTTCAGCATGCAACGAGCACAGGCATTTTCCTATGAAAAACAAAGACATACAGAGGTTAATAAATTGGATGCACCTTACAAATATGTGTGAAAAATGCCAGTAAAGGCCACTTATTGGGTCATCTGCCTGTTGCACAGCTTCACAACCCACCTTTCCTTTGAGCTGACTGTGGATGTATGTTAGGATGAGACGGGGGATCTTGACAAGTGTGATAATGAAGGAGCCTTTGGCTATGGTGCCCAGATGGTAGCGCATCGCACGCAGCATCGATGAAAGGATAGGAGTCGCTGAGAGCTGGGACTTATTCCTAAAGTTGACCAAACACAAGGAGAAGACATGTTTGAAATCTTGCAGCATGGGAAATCAAATATCAAATTAATATGAAAGAAAAGACTATGTTGAGCCTAGCATGTGGTCAAATACAAACCACTTTCCAAAGAGAGATGCTTCTTCTTCCCCTACCTTGTGAAGTAGTAGGTGACCACAGCTCCAGCAATGGTCATCTGCTGGAAGGCCAGTATGAACTCACTGATCCAGATGAGACCCACAGCGTGGTACCACACCATGTACTGAAGAGGCTCTTTCATCTTGTATTCAACCAGACCTGTTGAATTGTTCTTCACTGCGGTTCCTATGAGAGAGCCAAGGTTGGGTTGGATGATTTATCACTGCTCACAATGATTGAAATTGTAGGAGGAGAGCTGAAACTTGAACGTTCAGATCACTGTATACTTCCTTTTCACACATTCTGCCAATGAACAATCACAATAAATTGCACTTGTCAAACATCTGCTTGCAATTAATCTGTGTCTGCATTAAGCAACCTAATGTCACTACCTTGTCACCGATGTTCTGCACTAACCCACTTCTCTCCCCTATTATTTCATCTTATTTTGTAGGCATGAGTGGAGTTGTGCACAATTCCCAAACTAAACTGGATATTGACGGTCCCACACAGCACAATATCAAAATATACTATGTTTTACTATTCCCTACTCATGATCCATTTCTGTTTTTCATAATCACATTCTATACCATTTCCTTTTTGCGCTATAATCAGCGAGCTAATCTTATTTTCACACTCATGCAGGGAAGAAGTTCAAACAAGGGAATTATTGAATATACTAATTTAACTTATGCATCAATCAAAAAAGTTGGGAGGCTTCTCTATATAATATCATATTTCTAATAAAAGGCCAGGATGATGAGACATGATGAGAGTGCAATGTTCAAGGTCTGAGTTCACTGGGAGAACTTAAATTGCAATTCCATGCTAACCTGATGATACAATTTACAAAGCTACCACAAAACCATCCAAAAAAATAGTGAACATGAAGCAAAAAAAACAAGAAAAGGCATGTGATGCTTCGTATTCACTGTCATTTAGATTAGTGCTTTGCTAGGATAAAAGATCTAGTGCAGAATAGCAGAGTGGGAGATGAAGAGAGAAGTGGTTCTTTGACTCCATCCTCCCACATCACGGGACTGGCACGGGATTCCAAATACAAGTGGGAGTGTATTCATGCCACAGAACGAGGACGAAATGTCACAAGTATCAACATTAATATTCTAGTTGTTTCAGAAAGGAATCAGTCATGTTATCTGAGATTAGAAAATAGCCGGATTGACCTTCGAACACCTTTTGGAGCCAGCACAAACCAACAAAAGCAAATAGCACTGTGCAGGAAGTATTTTGCTCTATTCAGGCAATATTAACTTGTGCACTGTAATCTGACAGCACCAGAGCTCTTCACTCATCTCCTTCCTGACCTGCAGTCCCGAGGAAGAGAAGCACGGCGATCCAGTAGACCCAGAAGAGCATGAGGCTGAGGAAGGTCCAGAAAGGCTGCAGGGCCAGCAAGGGAAGGTGGATGAACACCTTACCAGCCACATGAAACAGGGCAATGGTGAGAGCCACACGCTTCCTCATGAAGAACAGCAACAGCAGGAGAATTACCTGACGAGTTAGAGAGAGAAGACTTTTATAGTCAAGCAGTGGTGTCAGGGGACAGAATATAAATGTCGATTTGTTGTCCGCAAAAGTTTTGACAAAGAAAGTTACAAATGTATCTTTCCCGTCCAAGATGTGTTTTTTCTTTCATGGTACTGAATCAATCTACTCTTGAAGAGTGTACTTTATGAAATAGTGCAAAACAGATATTATTCCCTAGAAATATAGCATGTACACTCACTTGCGCCAAAATGCACGCAGACATACACTCAGACATACCGTGAAAACAGTAGCACCAATAGCATACACAAGCAGGGCCTGGACGTTGTCTGAGGCCACTTCTTTACCCAATACCGACTTGGTTTTATCATTGAGGGCATTTCTGTGGTCAACGTACAGCCACCAGAGGACGCCTGTCCCACCTGAAATAGAGCACAAATATCTCGTCAGTATCAGCAGTCAAGTGTGAAAATGAATCCTGAATTCAAACATTTCCAGTACTTGTATTGTGCCAACATATGTCCACAAGCAACTGCCTAAACATTAAAAAAAAAAAAACCTGACAGTGCTAGAAAAAGCACATGGCTTTTGGAAGTCACCTATAGAGCCCAGAACAACCAGAACCGTCAGGATCCACACCAGCACAGTGGAGATGTAACGGATGACGACCATCAGGATCACAGAGAGAACTGGATCAGAGACAGGACATGGTGCATCCTGTTAGTACGTCACATACAACTAACAACAACTAACCGTGAATATTAAGTGCTGAAAGGATTTCAAGAAGGCATTCATTTTTAACATTTATTTAAAAAGGGAAGTTTCATTTAAACAGTAAAACATGAGGCTGTGAATGACAACAGCCCATATATCCCATGACTCCAAAACTGACCACACTATCATTTGTGGTACGGCTAAATTTGTGTCTCGGAGTAGGGGAAGACCCATGTAATTGGGTAGTTGTTTATATAACGTCTTGCCAGATGAGTCATCCAGCCCCACAACGGATATGAAACTGAACTGGGATCTGCTTTGTTGTTTCTCTGTGAGTCCAGACCCTAAATTAATGCCATTGTGCCAAACTTCAGTGGATGTAACGGCTATAAGCGCTCCAACATTTCCTGCTATTTATTGACAAAATAACTTGCCTTCTGAGAGTTCCTTCTGAAGCCTTGTGAACAAACATAGCAGTACAGTGGGAGTAGCACAACCAGTAAGTGACACTAGCAGCTTATCATTTGGTACAACCGATGTGACCTCAATGTGATCAGCCAGATGTGAAACATTCATTATACCGAACGCCAGCAGACAAAGGCCCATGATGATCTCCTTGCTGGCCATCACCCCAGCGATGACCCTGTGCAGGATGCTGTTGTCGCTGACAAAAGTGACAAAGGCCTGGGCAAACTCAGCAATGCAGCTGATGTCCACAGGAATACAGCGGTGGAACACTGGGAGAGACTTACTACAAACAGAAAAGAGGAAGAACGTGGTTTACATTTTTTTGATGGTAGTCGGGGTTGCTCCTTGAAGCAGCGCACTATGGCAGACCATATGTACTTGCAACTTGGGTGGGTTTGAGCCCAACTCGAGTTACGGCACATCACATCCCCTCTCTCCTGTCTTTCCTGTTTCTCTCCATTGTTAACTGTCCAATAAAGCAGAAACATTGTAAAAATAATCTATAGGAAATAATAACTGACAGTACTAATAAGATACCTATTCAACACCACAAACAGGAGAAACATTTGCTTCCTTGTCACAGTCCCGGTGGAAACATAACTAACCACATCACGCTGTGACTAAGCCCTTAACTGTGGAAGGGACGTTCCCATTTCTGGAGTTTGAAAATAAAAGTGGAAAGATGGTGTTCGTCAGGATGCTGCCTAATCAAGTTAAATGATCTTGTTCATGAATTCATATTCAGTTAGCTGCCAAGGGATGTGCTTGATTACCTTGGTGGAACTGGGAGTTTTGGACATTTACTGGTTCTGTCTGCGTGGCCGGGGTATCTTGTAGGAGAAATGTCATAGGAACAAAGTTCAGATCCTATTAAAAAGAAGGACAAGTGAAAATTAGATTCAAACAGTTTTACGGGTCTACCTAAAGGAGGAGATTCATTACAATGTTTTAAAACGTTAATAAAGAATTAAAAACAATATT
The DNA here is from genome assembly GCA_900323365.1 of Monocentris japonica. Classification (NCBI taxonomy): domain Eukaryota; kingdom Metazoa; phylum Chordata; class Actinopteri; order Trachichthyiformes; family Monocentridae; genus Monocentris; species Monocentris japonica. Next base: position 19,091 of record OOFE01024676.1, on the reverse strand, counting down.
TAATTGAGACATTGAATTAAAAAATAAACAAGATAATCTTTTCACTAAAACGTTTTAAATTACGCAGCACTTCTCACCATTTTCCAGAGCAAATCTCTTTAAATCGTTGTATGTCTTCAGTTCAGCATGAGGGCACTGGGAAACACACAAGGCCATGGACTTGATCTTCCTGTTAATGAAGTCGATGTTGCATGGGTCTAGAAAGAAAACATACCTGATGGAAGGAGAATTTAAGATTAAGTGTTTATTATGAACTACTGACCTCCCCCTCCCCTCAGATACAGTCTTCCTTTGATCAAAATATGAGTATACTCGGTTTTTACTATGCCAGTTGGGCTTGTTCTGTTTCAGTAAAAAAAAAGAAAGATGGTGACATTTGTCAACTTGTCAAACAGATCCCTCTTTGTAGCAGAAACGCCTTTTATTCAAAGCCTCCATGGGCAATCAGCCCATCAATGAAGCATGGCCCATTGTTTCAGTGAAACTGTGCCTTCAGACAGCAAGCAGATGGAAAGCTACTGCCCAAAACAAGTCCTAAAATCAAATACCTCTCACACAAGTTATGGCGTCAGGCAGTGCATTTTTGACAACTCCAGGCAGATGTGAGTGCTAAGAAAGATGAAAATATCACATAACACTACAGCACAACCTGGTGATGAAACTATAAAGGGAGATATTGTTAACCTGTCCTAAACATTCAGATAACCTTAAATGACATGAGCAGTAGATAACAGTATGCCCATAAGCTGCTACAGGTCAGTGTAGCTCTGGGAAGTTAATCTATGTTAACCTACTGATTGATGACTCTTGATCTCTTCAATTTATCCCAATCCAAGTCACTCACACAGGCCTTACATCAGATTGTTTTCCATGCAGAAAACACTAAACTAAGATTTCTAAACCTGCTAGAAAGCTTGTCGAACAGAGTGAATTTTGTAGTCAATTTTGTATGGCTGCCTTGATAATAACAGCAAAGGATTATTTGTAGTAATTAGATTGGGATTACATGATGCAATCCTTGCATCCACACAGGCAATGCTGAATGGCTTTTTCCTCTGCCACCACAACTTCTTTCACTGTCAGCAATCGGGAAACATGACAGGACAGTTGAAAACAGTTGACGGACTGAACTGGATTTCTACTGAAACACTGAAAGTTTGTAAGTGCATAATGACAGATAGAGGTTGCTAATACAGAGGAACTGGTGTAAATATCCCCTCTACCACACATTCATTAGGTCATTTGCACTGCGTCAAACTAACTTATTGTCTGTCTGGTCCCGGCCACTGAGTTCTATTCCCTCGATCTTGGTGTTCTTCTGTCCGCAGGTGTTGCCATAGCTGTCGTATCCTGAGATGAGCCTGGAGGCAGCTCCCGTGGCAATGGAAAAGCCGCAGATACAACCCTGCAGGTGACAGCTTGGGTTAGCTAAAGTTATCCACTTGCCGGATGGTATGGGGAATAGACCTAGAGCACATTAATGAGCAGAGAGCACCATGCACCCACAATTTATTATTTAGGTTATCTAATCATAACGCTCATACATATGTCGTTGTATGAGCGTAATAAATACATGTCCAGTTACATGTGGTTAATGTTACTACTATCTGGACCCCTGTACATAGTCTCTCAAAAACAAGTGGTACTGATTTAGGATCACTGGAAAGGCCCCCCTCCCTCCAGGCCAAGTTGAGCCTTAAGTTAAGCCAGTTACATATGGCCTACATTTCTGTCTGAATCTGCCAGTGATCAATGCTTTTGACAAGTTGGAACAGGTTAAGTTCACTGAACAGCAGACTCACCATTCCAATACAAAAGACTGTGAATATGATGAGCCATGGGATGTCCGTGCAGCTGCGCTCCTCCAGTGGTTTCCAGTCACGTTTGCTCTGCCAAGACATAAATAATAGATAGGAAAGGTTAAACTTAGTTTTGCTTTTATTTGGACTGCGGTGCCTTCTTGCTGAAAACCAAGCTGCCGACAGTCGAAGAAGTAGGTGACATTGTCTCGGCAGATTAGAAATCCCTCTCATAATCGGAAACATGTTCAGTGATTGCACGTTTTCAAGGAGCCATGTCGACTGTTTACAGTTTACACACGATTGATATCTGCTACCCCCTTTCGATAGAGCAACTTCCATCAGTTTTCTTACCTCTGTACTGTTGCCACATCCCATTGTGAATCGTGAAGCTGCGACGACTTCAGTTGATCAAAAACAAAACTCAAAGTGGCTGTGTTCGGTTCAACTTTTTCAGCTTGCAATCATTTCAATTTCTTCCTATTGCTGGTCCGAGGAGAACAATAAACTCTACAGTAGCAACAATAACGACAATGTACGGCTTTGTTTATGTCCTTTAGAAGTGAGCAACGAAACCCGGGAAATTTGTCGTCATGCCTACATTTGGACTGGAGCAGGTAAAGGCGGAAGAAGTCAAATTTCATATGCTGCCTTCATGTGCTATCGGAAATATCATATTTGAAATATGTGCAAAAATGAACAACATAAAAAACGGAAAACAAGACTGGGAGATACCTAAGATACCGAGATGTGACGTTTGACGGGAAGGGACAGTAGAAGCAGTGACGGCAGTCATATTTCACTATCATATGTTATTATTATTATTATTTAGCCCTCATGTAAATGTATTTCCATTTGTTTTACTTTTAGTTGTCACCCGCATGCAACTTTGACTTTTCTTCATTCTACACAAAGTTGCTCTATGACACTTTATTTCTAAAATGAAACAACAGCAACCAAACACCTTTTTTGTTGCACTGTCAGTTTTGTTATTATTTCCAATCAAAAGCACCTGACTGCATGACAAGTCGGCGACAGGTCAAGTGTCTGCAACTCTTAAACTGGGAATCATAGAGATTACGAGGAGCACTAGAACGCAGCATTTGTAGTGAGACTCGCCCTTCGCTTCCTGAAGCACTTCGGCGCCGTTCAGTGGAGTACCGACGTACTGAAAAGGACTTTTGGAAGAATACATTACAAAGTCACCGGGTCTGCCTTGCACTGGCCTAAAAAAAATAAAAATAAATAAAAGATAAGTAAAATAACCACGCTTAAACTTATGAGCTTCAGGTCATGATATGTACCTTTTCTGGTTGGATACACATGATCTGCGTTTTCACATCAAAAAGTCCACACTTGAAGTTTTAGGGCGTTTAGACCTGCACTGTTGCTTTACACTGTGCTTAAACATGAGCCAAATTCATATCCTTTTGAAAGGGCACCACGGGATTTAGGACATTTTTGCTTTCCATTTCTGCGTGTCTCCTCTTTTGACTTAACTGAGCAGACCAGAGTAAATAATAAACGTGAAGAACCTACATGTTTGTAATTTCAAGGTCTGACAAAACCCAGATGGTTGGTTATGTATGTGTCTCTCTAATAAACATGAGACAGATATTGTTTTTGTCGCCCCCAGCAGTCTGCATCATGGCATTGCAATCAGTCTGCTTCTTAGAATAAAATTATAATTTATTGATCCCTGCAAGAAAATGTTGCTTCCCCCCTTCACAGGTCAGAGCGCAGGTTGATTACAGATCAGCAGCACTGGCGCTGGTAGGAAGTCCTAGTGTCTTGCTCAAAGACACTTGAGTAGTGATGCCTGCTGACACGGGCTGGAACCCAGGTCCTCCGGATGAAGAGCGCTCTCCATACGCACTACACCACCCTGCTTCTCATGGTAGGAGCTTCTCAGAGGAGCACAGAATTAGAAGTCCAAGCAAGGACAAAAGGTATTTTTTTTATCTGGGTTCCCAAGTGAGTCCATCTCCATATTATACATGTCTAGATTTCTGAAAAGATCTAGGACAATGCCATGCTTCCCTGCCCATCTTCACCACTGTCTTCTTCATTAGGAACAACAGTTTTGTTCTGATATTCCTTGTTTGCGTACTTTGTACCATACCTGCAGTTGTTTAATGCAATTTATAGAGGGCATATCAATTCTAAAAATAGTGGCCTTGGTGGCTCCTAACCAATATTCAGATGTTTGAAGCAATATCTTTTTAAAAGAGGCACAGTCCCCTGCCTGCTGTTTCTCAAGGGGCTTCTTCTCCCTATGGTGAAGGCTTCCTGACCTGCACACTTCCTGAGTGGGTTGGAATGTCAAACAGTTTCCCGAAGAAGAGGTCCTCCTCCTCTTATTGCTCTATAAACGTTCCTACTGCATTGCATAGGAGACCTGAAGGCAAGGTTAATATTTAACTGTGGTGATATTATCCACGTTTCACTGTATGAAAGCATAACTGAGCAGTCTTACTTTTGAACCTGCTTCACTGACTAGGTAAAAAATCTTGGGGTCTCAGACTTTATACCCCAAACTGTTCTGATGTTTAACATGTTGCCATTGTCCTGATGTTAAACAAGTGTGCATGCCTGGAGGCATGGCTCATACACCAGAACAGCCAAGCCATCACTAGGGACATCTAGTCTTGTTTATAATAACTGTATACCTGAAGATAGATACACACACACACACACACACTCTTACACACATCTTTTCACACTGAGGCACCTTTTTTGTACCCGATAATAGCTTTTGTAGCGCAAATATAGAATAAAAGCAAAAATAAGAATAAGTAAATACAGACGAGAGAACCAGAACAGATGATGAGCAGTTACATTTTGTAATGTGAATGTATGTGAGTGAGAGAACAAGGGCAGATGTTGGGAGGTTACATTTGGAACTGAAATGTAAACCAGCAGGGAATAGCGGAAGCGTAATTGTCCAGAGCGCTCTCATCTCATGATGAAACAGCTCATGGCCCCGCATCTACGGGCTCTTGCTCTCAAGTATTTCCTGCTGATGCTGCTGTGGCAACTGTTTCCAAGGACAACACCATTTTCCTGGATCTCCATTATAAGTGGCCATGCCAGTACAGCATATGTCCAGCAGAGTGAGGGGATGTGCGTCACTGGCCCAGTCCTCACAAGCTTTGGTCCAATCCCAAGAATTATCCTTCATAACAAGACAAGACAAAATGATAAATATTGTTTGTCTCAGTTGAGAAATACTTTCAAAATCCAAGTTGTTACAAAATGTCAAGCGTTGTAGAATGCTATCCTGAATTCCAAAAGGCCAAATTGTTGAAGCTACTTTTTTTTTTGCAAAGCTGGATGGGTTAGGTTTCTATAAAATACTGCTATGATACATTGCTCTACTTTCAGTCTGAAGGCACACAGTAGGTGCTTTGTGAATCAGTTGACCTTTGTTAAAACAAACACTGTGCCTCCCAAGATGAGGTGGAGAAGCAGATGCCAATGAAATCAAAATACTGCCAATTGCTTTCTGATTCATGTGCATTGGCTAGTTTCCATGCTGAGTTTCCATATTCAAAGGGTCCCAAACGGGAGCACTGATGAAACATCTGCCTAACCTACCTAAGCATAGATGACCATATGGTTAGTCCGTTTAGATTGGCAGTGCCGGTCTGTGATACACTTTTTACCATATCCAGTGCCAGTGTGCATGTGAGGTATGTGTGTATCTGTAGGTATGTCTGTGTGCATGCCTACACGCACTTTAAGATTACATAAGGGTGAGAATGCACGTAGGTGCGGGTGCTTTTGGTTATAGGTGTGTGTTTGAGCCCGGGAACACAAATGGAGTCCAGCTGTTGCCAGCTAGCCATGCCCTGACCCATATAGAACTGTCTGGGATGCAAGTAGTTTTTCCAAGCAGGACATAGAGTCAGACAGGTCTCCTGGCGGCAACTTGGCGGCAAACAACTTGGTGTATTTGGAATATACAAGGTACTGTATGAGCAAACTAATGGAGCCCCCTATACATATTGGAGTCCCTCCACAGTGAAAGGTTCTGGTGGTTCTCTGTTTATATGGAGTACATTTCCTGGTGTGGTGTGGAATCAGTCCAGTCATACAGGAATAGCCACATTATAATCACCACCAATATAATGACTGTTACTGATCACCTTTAGCTCATGGTTTAATTCTTGATAGGATCACCGGTTTCCAAGACGGCAATACCTCCTTCACCGAGACACGACTGGTCACCCAATGGTTTGGGAATGGCTCGTGTAAGGGTGCTAGGCATTCTCAAAAACCTTCTCAAAGACTGAGTTCTCCACCGTCATCATAAAACTATAAGGGCTGAGGTGATCACACAACACAGTCTGTTTTAATTAGTCAAACCAAACTACAGAATGCAAACACACACACACACACACACACATAATGTCCTCTCTTGTCTCTTGCACAGACCCCCTTAAAAGAAGATTAGATAGATTATTTTAGCCTGGAGATTGTTATGGTCTGTATCCGCAATAACCCGGACTTCCTGTTCCCACGGTAACAGTTGTATTATAACCCATGATCCTTCCCCCAACTCCCCACCCACCACCACCACCAGCGTTTAGTCCCACACAAGAAAAGAGAATCAAAAAATAGTTATGGGAGGCAGCAGTACAACTGTTGACTGGCTTTTACATGCTCTTGAACTACATCATCACTTTATCTACACAGGGATGTTTCATCCAAATATTTTGTGAATTCCTCAGTTCCCACCCAGGGCTCAAGCAGGATGATTTTTCAGGATGAAAATCATCCTCCTTGACTCTTGGTTTTTGAAAATGAGTTGTTGACCACAGGGCATTGCAAGTGACAGAAAGGGATTGAAATGATCTTGGTGTGGTTTGTTGATGTTATTTTTAGATCTCCAAATAAGATTCTATTTATGTTTTTTTAAGTGTAAATCAACCTGAGGTGTGTTTTTAGAACTTCAACTAACTACTAGGCAAGTACAGTAGAAAAGGACTATTTGAAGAAGCCTAAAAAGGGTGCAACAAAATGTTCTCAAAGCATTCTTTGTATGAGCAAGATCTCAAAACGGCTCAGTTATGGGTGGGATAGAGTTTTTTTTCTATAAGCATCACCTACATTTTCCTACATGGGCAAACACTCTGTGTCCTTCAATGCCCATGATTTAGACTGGATTTTTTCCAATAATAAACTATATCAGTGAGGAATGTGAGACTGTTTCCTTTGGGCCCTCACTGCTCCACTTAAGAAGCTGAGGGGTTGAACAGTGGGGGATTATGGGTTCATTATGAATAGGTCTTTCTTAACCACTTGTCCACCTACTGTATGTGACCTCTCTGGACATGTGACCAATGGTGCTGCCCATCAAAATGTCCCCTCTCATCGTCCATTACAGGCAACTTAAGCAGTCAAATTCTGGCATGTAACGGTGACTCTTCAAGGGTAAATAAACTCTCACATACTCACAGATGTGCAGATTCCCAAACGGACTGCACAGACACCCATACAAATGACCACAAAAATTGAGTCAAGAGTGGAAAAAGCTTCAGTGCTGATGTACTATCTATCTCAGACAGTTGTTTGGCAAAGTCTTAGTCCAAAGGTGTAAGGCTTAGTATAATAAAGTGGAAAGTAAATCATTTCTCATTTCATCATTTCTCAAGCTACGTGTATTGTTTTAGTAACCAATTTTAGTGCAGTACTATTGCAGCTCCTTGACCCCCCCCACACACATTGCTGATGGACATATAGCCTCACACATGTTGTTGATTGAACACGTTTGTACAACGTCACCTCCCAACTGATGGATCAAACCATGACGTAGACTGGTTGCCCTGTGGCCGTGCAAGATGTTCCGATTGGCAGCGGTTTTGCCGTAGCCTCTCTTAAATTATAGGCCCACGTTGGCTGTCCAAAGGAGGTAATGAGTGGATAGCCTGAGTCATGCTCTGTGTCGGTCCCTGCACTTCTATCACCAGCCATATCCACATGGCGGCTACCGTGACCGACAAGATCTGCATTTCGTTACACTACACTCGGCGCAACCACAGAGCACATGCTACAGAGGAGTCACATCTTGCTTGAATCCCCCTCCACCCCCCACCCCCTGAGTATGACCATCTGTGTCTTTGGAGAGCCAACATGGACAGCCAAGCACAGTTTCCCATAGAGGCCTCCAAGACAAAACTCATCCACAGCCTCACCTCACATCTGGATGACCCAGAGGGCAGAGGCCAGGGTTGCAGAAATAGTTGAAGGGAGTTTCATTCCAAGTCTTCTGATGCTTCTCTTCTCCCTGTTGCTTTGACCCGTTGCTCTTCCTGAGCCCTACTGTAAACAATAGTCTTGAACGGTGAGAATATCGATAATTCTGACACTGCTTGATTTAGTGTGAAATTTGGCGACATAACCCGATAGATTACTTGGATAATACAAAGAGAGAATACGAGGTGATGTTATTGTCAAGAAATTCTGAATTCATATGGTGCGTAGTTCCTGGCAATGGAAGTGAGGAGTTGGGGATGTTGAGTGGAGGCAGGCTCTGCAAAAGGAAGATTTTCTTGTACAGGAAAGTCCCTGTCTCATTAGAACCTTAAAGTGAAAATTTGAGAAGTGAATATTTGTGACATCAAGTTTAAATACCACTTTCCCTTTTCTTTCTGCTAAGTGCTTCTGAAAAATGTCTATATTAGGAAATGAATGGCTGGCATTTGGGCCCTAAAATGTTTTTCTTCTTTGAGGTCTCCTTTAAAACAAAAGTATCAAGTTGAATGTTCTTCGTAAAAGATTTTTCCCTGTTCACATAACTTTTTTAAGTACTCAGGTTTATATTTTTTTCCAGATATTCTTCTAGAAAGTCTGTATCTCCCTTTGCATATTTTTGTCAGTGCCATGTGTTTGCTTAAGAATGCTTGTAGAGTTACAAGATGACATATCAAAAAAAAGCATGCCTCAGATATAACTGCCAAAACATTAGAGCAATCTCACTTGGCCCATGGCCAGAGGTCTTACAAAGCAGCCTGTCTGTTACTAATCAAAACCAACTGGTGGGAGACTTTCCCAGTTTAGTGAGATAGTGAGCTAGGGAAGAAAGAAAAAGAGTCAGAGGAGACGAGGAAAGAGAATGATTTTGAGAGAATAAGGGAGTTGAGAGAAGTAAGTGAAGTAAGAACAAGTAAAGTTGAGGAGAGTGGAGTGAGTCGATGAGTATGGTGTGCTTGGTGAGCCTGAGAGTTGTGAGACGGGGGATGGGGCTCCTAGGATATGACTCAGACTCCCTGTCAAAACCAGCAGGGAGGGACGTGATGAGAAGGGGATAGAGCAGAGGAGAGCAGGGGTGGAGTGGGGGAAAGAAAACCCTGCCCCCTTACACCACCCTGACTCTCGGCAGTCAGCGTCAGCAAAAACCCTAATGTGATCAAGATGGAAGTTGTCTATGGACTTTTCACTGTTTCCCGGCTTTCTGCATGCCTTTGGGGGCTTCTGTGTCTTTCCGACCGTTTTCCAGCAACCATGCTAACTGGGATCCAAAAAATAGTTCTCAGTGACCTAGAATAAGGATTGGTATTCAAGCAAAGAGAGTGTCACGGCGCTTGGGTGGAAGTGGATTCATATATCCCAAAAGAGGATGGATTGCTTTAGGATGAATGAAATGGCAACTTGCTAAACATCTCAGTTACAAAGCTCTGGCTAACTGCACTCTGAGCAAGAACGGGACCTGCAAGCGTGCTTCTGGATTGTAAATCTCCTGGATTTGAACAATTTTTTCAATATATTGCTACTGGATTATACTATGAAAGATCACTTTCTTGGGATATTTACAATAAGTAAACACTCTTACTGCAGCATGAAGTATCGCAAATATAGTGAGGTGACAGTTACTGGTGGTTCAAGGGCAAGGTGAAGGAGCATTTGCTTTGGGACATCTTCAGTACCCATCCTTACTTGCCTAATAACCAGGTGCAAGTTCATGCCAGAGAATGCCGATGGCAGTTGACACCATCCAGCTCTACTCCTGAGGAAATAAAAGGTGCAAAAGTAAAACAAAAAACTATCAGGAACTGTCCTGAATTTGAAACTGTTAATTACAAGAGGCAGATGACTATGATATAAAGCCCATGCTCAAAATACTTCTGTTTCATAACTACGCAAATCATTTTCTCTCTTGATACACACAAGTAGGTCTCTTGAGACAGAGACTATAGCTTTTCAATGTAGTGAGCAGCTCATGGAAACTAACTGCTGAAGCATTTTAATCTGATATTCCAGTTGTTTATAGGGAGCGAGAACAGATGAGCTAGGGGACCTGTCCCCCTGCAGTGCAGATGTGCAAATAATCTCCCCGCACTAACCTCAATCATGAGTTCTGTCAGTGCAGGCTTTCAATGGCCATTTGTAAATGTATTACAAAGCCATGTCTAGAATTAGTACGCTTATGCCTCAGACTGATGTTTTAGCTACTAAAAATAATAAAACTAAAAAGAACGAAGACTGCAGGTTTCAGTCTCTTAGGCATATGCAGAATTTCCTCTCTGCTGGATCCCTTTATTATAACATGCTGACTTTATCCGTGTCCTTTATCATTTTAATCAGGCAAAGTTTTCTTGTGTTTATATGTTGATATTTTGAAATATCGCAGATGCCCAGCTGGAATGGACTGCATGCCTGCCTGCCTGCTGGATCCCTGAATTGCCATGCGTCCCCTTACTTCTGTACATTTCCAACCAATAAACACAGCTAGAGCTGGACAGTGAATCTAATGGTCACATTATAACTTGGTTTGGGTCATATGATGGGCTCGATGTATTTTGATAATCTTGGACCAGGCGCATTGATTGCTTTTGACTGTCAGACTCTTAGTTGCATCCTTAGAATTCTTGTCTGTGAGTCTGGAGTTTTTGTGGGTGTATGGTACAGTATGATGGTTTACCAGCTGAATTTGTCAGACTTGTTTTGCACAGTTGGTGTCTAATGTGTGTTCAAAGTCTATGGTTTGAACCTGACAAAGTGGTTCACTGTCTGAGAATGTTGTTAGATGTAAACAAGGGACAGCTATCCCTACTTTATTGATTGTCATGTTTTAGAATACAAGCCATGGTGTAGGCTTTTTTTTCTGGACTTGAAGCCAAAACAAAATTTTAAAATTTGTTACAGACTAAGGTGATTGAATGTAAGTAATTATTTTGTGATGTGAAATCCTAAAAAGCGCTGCTTGAAAAGTCATCCGTTTTCCATGTCAGGTTAACACAACTGGGGATCTTGTCAGCTTATACAGACCCAGCTGAGTTTACACTTTCCAGGGTAACACTAATGGAATATGATTACGCCCCTCTTAAACTTCCACCCACTACTCCCCAGCTGTTTATTTTCAAACTGAAACATTACTTGCCATGTTATCATCTGCAAATTCAGTTAAACTCATAACTTGGGATGTTTGAGAACATTAGTGACTGTTTCCCATCCCTATTCTCTTCTCTTCTCTTCTCTTACAGGAAGTGCAACATATCTGGTTCTCCATTTTTGGCTGGTCTTTTACGCAGCTCTATGGGATAGCATTGGCTGTCCACCATGCCAGTAGCCATACGGAAAAGAAGTTGGGAGGAACATGTGACTCACCGGTCAGGATTACAGTACAGTTACGATGATCTGGATCTGGTCTGTTGTCATGGGGTTGACAGTGGGGGGCCCTGGATGGGGTCAGGAGGTTCCAAGCAAGGACGACGGGCGAGGTGCGCCTCCATGCCAGAGTGCTGCCACCAGCCGCCCACAGATGACCTGGCTCAGGCACTGGAGGCGACGGCTTCTGTTGTGGATAATGATATTGAATCAGCACATTTGGAGATAGTGGAAGGCAATGGAAGAGTGCCACTGGGTTTTCAGGAGGAGTTAGTGGATGGTTCTTGTGAGGTGGTGGACATTGACATCCCAGAAAGGTCATCTGAGTCTGGGCATCTCCAAACCGCAGAGGTGGAGCATTCTGGAAAGTTTCACTGTAACTCAACCAGCAGGATGTCTGGTGCAAACATTACTTGTGCAGTTGATAACAGCAGTCATAATGAGAAAACTATCAACCATAAAGGTGAGGATGGCACAGAGAGTAGCCAGAATCACGACATCTGCGATGACGAAAATGTCTTTACAAGTCCACATATCTCTGGTGAAGAGCAACAATGCATCTCTATCTGTTCAGACAATGGGCCTCCACTGTCTGATTCTGCTGGTGAACAGTTTGGCAACCTTCCAAGTCCACAGGAAACAATGGAGAACCATACAAATGGTCACAGCAGACCTCCTGAACTCTACGAGGCCACTCTAACCCAGTCTTCTTCTACTGAACTGGAAGCTCAAGCAGACCACCCAGATGCTGAGGAAGACAAAATCTCCACCTCTGGCTATGCTGATGCAAGTGTAACTTTAGCTACAGGTGTACTGGATTGCTCAAGTAACACGATGGACAATGGTGACATAATGTCAAATGCTAACAAGGCTGTGGAGCCGACTGGGATTTTAGTGGTGGAAGCAGAACGTGACATAGGAGGAACTGGACACAGAAACGCAGATGCTGCTGACAAGCTGGATGGATTAAATGGCCCACAGGACATTCAAAGACTTGGTAGTCTCTTAGAGCAAGATCATCATGTTGGGATTCAGCTGATGGATCAAGCTCATAATTGTGAAATATCCCACCAGACATTATTGGAACAGCAGAATGTTGAAATGACAGAGATGAATCGGGGCCAGGGAGAGGAAAGGACACAAGCAGGGGGCAATGAGAAAGCAACAGAAGAATCAGATATGTGTGTCAAAGGTCAGTGTTGCTATATGAAAATGAATAGTCATGTGTCATCTGAACAACTGGATATTGGAAATTCAAAATTCAAATACACGGAAATGAAGACCTCTGTAAATCAGCCAATAGAAAACATTAATGGAAGCACAGTGTCCAAAGACTTGGCTTTTTCTGAGGCCCAACCTACAGCTTACCAGGCACAGCTAGAAAATGGCTGCCCAAAACTGGACACTATCCTCGAGGTGAGTCTCACTGAGGTAGATGCCAGCCCTGTACTGCAGACACAAAAGAATATAGCCTTGAATTTCACCCACAATCCAGTGGTTCAACCCTCCATTATTGCTCATGAGAATACATCTTCTAAACAACACACCAAAAACCAGCCATCCTGTTCTGCAGAGGTCAATGATGAGCTCTCACCAGAGGGATTCCATGGCAACCAAGCCCCTGGTTGTTACTTTGGTGAGTCACCTGCCTCTGAGGTGGCAGATGGTCAGAGAGAACACCACAGGCCAGGAGCCACGCTCTCTAGAATGGAGGAGATGGATGAGGCAGCACAGACAGTTATTTACAGTGACACTCACCTTGCCAGTCCACTTTTAGATGGGATTAGTGAGCATCGAGATCAAAACGAGGACAACATGGTGAAAATGCGCGTGAGAAAGGTAAGGCTAAATATATAAAGGTTAAAATATGGAGATAAATTGTGCCATAAGTGAAATTAGGTAACTACCTGTTTTTATTTGTTTTTGTATCTGTGTAGTAATCACAGTCCTGGCACATCACCATTTCAAATGTAGTTATTGTGTTTTATTAACTGACACTTACTGGGCATGACACAGCCCACAAATAATTTTGTCCCACTCTCTGGCATGCCTCTTGGAAAACAATGACTTCACTCTCACATGCTTACAGATCTGCGAGTGGGGGATTTGTAAAATGTTTTACTCTTTCCCAATCTCTCATTGCAAAACAAGGTCCTATAAGGGCATGGAGTCTGTGTATGTTGGGGGTTTGAAAGCTCATAGCACATAGGGACACTGGCCTGAACAGCTGAGGAATCTCTTGGGTGAAAAACCTAAACCGCTAGTTCAGGCAAACGTCTAATACTATTTACACACTGTTAGCCAGCATACTGACTTGTTAGGTACAGTAATGTGCCAAAAACTTGACACTATTAATAAGTGGTTTGTGGTGGAGTTAGGCTCTTTGGAACAAGGCAAAGGCCAAAGAACTGACACAATGTTTATTCACTATTAGTAGTTGTAGTGTTGGCCCTTTAGGAATGACAACAAGAGATCCATTATTGAACCAGGGCCCATTAAGCAGGCATGTTGTTTGGACGGGGACTGATCCAACACTAAAGGCACCATATTGAGTAAAGTTTAATTCCTGTGATACTTTGTAGTTGTTTATGATTGTTGTAAACAACAACCCGTACAGTGCTTAATCTGAAAATCCTATACAATTTAATTCAAGAGGTAACTAAAAGACCCATAAAAATGAGCTGATTGCTATAGTGTGCTGATATGTGCCTATTCTGCCACAGTGTTTGCATGATGCAACACATATTGACGTTCTCTGGTGGTGTCTGAGGTTCTCAAAAGCCTGTAGTTGTGTAATCTCAGAGATTTTATGTCTCATCATCACAATATTCAACATAAATGCAATGTTTGCATACACATTTTAGAGATGCTCTCGGCCATGACTGATATTGATGTGACTCTGTCTGCTGCCAAAGATGAGAGGACCTCTGAGATCACAGTCCAGTGTAGAGACATGGAAAACCGTATTTATTACCAGTGGCTCCAGTTTCAATCTCAGGATGACTTAAAACCCTTGGATTAAACACTTCCAAAAACTTGGCTCCTTGAACTTGAAAAGAGGAGTCCAGCTATAAAAATGGAAGGCGCCAGGGCAATCCATCCACCACATGGTAATGACTTGACTCCCCATGCTGTAACGGCATCACAGGGTTTCATGTATTTTCATGCCACATGCAGCCAACGTACTTTGAAAATATGCTAGGGGGAAGTCTGAGTCAGGGAGTTATCCCTAGATCTAACTGAATACAATCTCCCATGCTACTGAAGCATGAAATCTGGGTTGATATGGATGGAATAGCCCAATACACCCAACTGCACACATAGGAGACAGGGAGATGAATGCAATTGAGTAAAACAGGCGTAAGGGTGTGATGTTGAATAATATTATCCCCAAGTGAGGTCATTTATCTATTGTTTAATGAAAGGCTGGGATTGATTAAGCCCTTAGTAAATAAAACAATTTGATATTATTTCCCTTAGTGGACAATAGTACAAGTGACCCATCATGATTATGTCCCCAGGGGACCTGCTTGTTGCAGGGTCACCCTGTAAAATGAACCCATCTGGCTTGTATAATGGTACAGAGATTGAGCTGATATTGGGCTTTTGTTACTCTGTTTATTTGTTTTAGCAACAAGGCCTTATCTTGACCTCAGGGCCAAACTGTCTTTTATTTGCCACGAGACAACTTGGAAACATCATTGTCACTCTCTCTCTCTCTCTCTCTCTCTCTGTCTGTCTCTCTCTGTGTGTGTCCATATCTGTCTCTCACTTTCTTTCTGTTGTTTTCTGTCCATCTCATTTATTAATGAAACACCTCTATAAAAGTGAATATGCCATGGTATAACGTATCATTTGGGAGAATCTATGCACATTATGTTGAGCTCGTCAGAAAAAGAGGCCCACAGTTCAATGGACAGGTCTGAGAAATGGGATGCAGGCCATAGTGTGTGAGCGGGGGATGATACAGGGAGTGAGG
>OOFE01024661.1:8145-27174 GCA_900323365.1 Monocentris japonica | reverse complement strand
GGGGGCACTTTGTGGAAGCCCCGAAGATGTAGAGTGTGAACGGAGGAGGCCAAGAAGGAGGAGAGCATTGCGGGTACGACGTCTGTGTTCAAAAGCAATCTGGGGACTCGGCGGAGGCAGCTCGTCTCTCCATTCCATTCACAAAGCCCTGCCCATGCCAACAGACTGACAAGACAGGAAGGCGTGACACATAGACAGGCAGAGAAAAGCACACAAAAAAATGACTCAAAGGAAAATAAAGGTGGAAAACAGGGATCAAAGGAGGTCAGATATAGACTTTATAATTCATGTCTTGAGAGCACGAGTCGAGGCCTTTGCTTTGTAGTCCATCTCAACGGTCAGTCAGAGAACGGAGGATTTGTGGTTCAAAGGCGGTCAGTTGTTGCGCCTCTCTTACAAACCTGCCGGGATGGAGCCACTAAATTCACTTCTGTTTGGAATTAGATTTCCTCACATTATCCCTATTTAGGACCTTTCTACATAGCGCTAACATTACCATGGTAGCCTGTCTGTCTGTCACAACAACATTGGGCTGGAATAGGAAATATATTTATAAACTCCAAATTCAATAACACATCGACACTAAGCATATTTTCCCCCCTCACTCAATCGGTCTGTTTTGGGTTTTTTTCCTTTTTAGTTCAACTGAAGTAGGCCCCTTTTCTGAACCTAGGTAAGCACATGCATTAATGTGCCACCACATTAGCCTGTGAGTTGGCACTATCAATAGCACCGACACGGGGGGTGGGGATCAGGAACTGAAAGTCGGCCTGGGAAAACCTAATACCAAAAGCTGTTTTTTTATTGAAATATTTATACAGGTAAACCCACTCTATCTGTGCAGCTCCATTTACAGGAGATATCTAGGCGTCAGACCAAAGCCGGAATCGATAAAGCACAATTATAGCAGGACAAGTCATGGTGGGATCTTGAGCGATAGGAAGGTGGTGGATTAAAGCATCGGAGGCTAAAAGCATAGAATAGCCATGGGGGCAGAAATGTTGCTGGACTGTCACTGCCTGGCCTTGCTACCTTCACTGGCAGTATTAGCGGCTGATAGCCTCCATCACAATGCCTTATTATTTACCGTGCCGTAGCTTTTCTTTTCATTCATCTATTGATTATCGACAAGCTTGGGCAATAGTTAATGTGCTAATGTGCTGTCTGGAGTGGTGTACTCATCGCTATTATGCTCCTTCTAAAAATGGCTCGAATCTGGGGGGAAAATAAACAAAACCCAAAGATGAGCAATAACCTTGAGAAACGCTGCCAGCATTTCAGCCCACATTCACATTCAAGGCAAATGCCCCCAACAAATCAAATGACCAACAAGTCAACACCACTTGTTTTGAAAAGGAGTCTCTGGAGAAGCGTATAGCCAAGGTCACGGGCCCGAGAGCCGATGGGTTCAGATGTAATAGATTTGAATTGTATTAGAGATGACTGATCTGCTACAAATCACAGGGGTTTCTGCGGCATGCCAACAATGATTCTCCTATATGCAAGTAATCAGCCATTACGCGCAACCTTGAGGAAATGTCAACTTGACTCTACGTGTGTGGCGCTGTCACTGTGTTTGCATCGTCCTGGCTCTGCGTATGTGGGAAATGCAAAAGCCTCTATGGAAAGAGAGTAGGGGTGAGGGGTGGCGGGTTGGGTGGCGGGTGGCTGTGGGGTCTGTCAGAGTCACCGCAAACCTCTTGAACCCCCCTACCACCCTCTAATAAGATTGAGCATGGAGCCGAGCTGAACCGCTGCCAAAAACAGAGACACCATCCGAATAGAGAGGAGTTCTCTGGCAAAAGTGGGGAGGGGACGTTTCAAGGGAGGGCAGGTAGGAACATTTCAACATTGCGTCTTACTGCAGAGGCGGCTTGGCAGCGTCTCCACGGTCAAGGAGAGCTCAGACAAAGAGCCCTCGTCAGGTAAATCAAGTATGACTTTTATATCTGTAGGTGACAAAGCCGGGCGGCGGCTACTAAGACGTCCCGACACGAAACCCACCGCGAAGGATACTCAGGGTGTGGGTGGGGAAACGGCACTCCATCAGACTGCCAGATCCCCTGTCTCTCTCTGGCTGTGTGCGCATTTGTGAGTCAGAGAAAGAGAAAGAGAGCGAAATTGTCGATTTGTGTTATGGCAACAGTGAGGGTTTAAAAATGACATTGTATCAAAGTCAACTGATCTGATTTTTTTTTTTTTTTAGACCCCAAACACGTATTAGTCTGGAGTGCTGCTAGATTCGGTGAATGAGCTTCACTGTGAACAAAGAAAACCTCTCTTGCTGTCTATTACAGTAAGTGTCAATAATATATTTCAATCAAAGCTTAAGTCCTGTAATGTCTTTCATTCTGTTAAACGTGGCCCACATATGTTAGAATACAGATGCTCAGCATTCAGTCTCCCTGACATTTTATCACTTTTTCTTCTCCTTTACAAGTATTTCAAAGTAGGTTTTAAAAAAAAAAAAAAAAGTTCATTCTGGTTTACACACTCATAGAGGGGTGATGATTTATTTTTCTCTTTTGGAAACCTCAAGTAGCAGCCTCAGATGCCAATCATAAGCCATCCATTTATTTCACGTTGTGCTTGAATATTCTGAATGGCGGCACGCTCTCCTTTCATTCCGTCCCCATATGATGAAAATGTCACAGGGCTGACCTAATGCTTGTATCAGGCCCACTCCTCTGCCACTCTCCTCAGTATTGCTATGTGATTGCAGAGGCAGTGTCATTGCGGCTGTGCCCTGCAATTGCTGCCTTTTCACCCAAAGCCATTTACTTTAAATGTTTTTTAACACTGTCTGACTGCCTCAGGTGGATGTTACTTAGCTTAAGAAATTGTCAATTTGCAGGACATCAGACCAGGCCACTGCATAATGACCAGAGAATTACACCGGGAAGCTATTAGTGTAGCATAGCTTCTTCAGCAGTCGTAGGTACACATAGTGCATTTAGGTACTTAGGGTGCACAGCTACCAGGCTCTCTTTATGACTGTTAACATTACAGTACATATCATTTCACAGCACCTTGTAAAGAAATTAAAAAGTCATTTTTTTATGTTTCAGCTAAAAAAAACTTATCACCACCACCATAATCATGATTATGCTTTATGTTCGCATGACTCCTCCCTTAGACACTGTGTATCACAGCACATTGAGGTTTATTACTGACTGTAATGCTCATGATCTCAAGATCATTATGTTTGGTATGTTCAGGGTGACTTATGCCTGCCCTCTCCACTTGTGCACTTATTCGTTGGTGCATTTTCATTTATAAGGCAATTCTGGGTCGGTTGCCTCATTATGCTTAGGTGCTCTTCTATCTCTAAAAATCATGAATGATCGCAGAAGTTGTTTTTGTAATCTTCCCCTAAGGTCCAAAATGAATTCGGCAATAGAGCTTTCATATACTCTGCTCCCTCACAAAATTATTTCAAAAGGAAAGAGTTGGCCTCTCTTGTTGAGTTAAAACTGATAATAGAGGATCTTGAGGCAGATTCAATTAGGAGCGGTGTATGTCTTGTCTAGCCAAGATGTGAACTTGATTGTCTACCTAAGTATGACCTTTGAAGATTTAGCTAATGAATTTTGACTTTGGACTTGTTGTAGGACATTTGCCCCAGCTTTTGTGTTTGTCTTGATACTGCTCCCTTGGCCAGGTCTCTCTCCCAACATCAATGGGACTACCTGGTGAAGTGAATGTTAAATAAATAAAATGTCTGTTGACAGTGGAGACAGTCATATGCAAAAAATAGCCCACCATTATGGCTGGCTGTTATCCAATCTCAAAGCTGGACTCTTCCCATGATGAAGAGTGTTTGTTAATTAGACTTTATATTATCTCCAAACATATATACAATACATACCCATACCCCTCATACCCATTATAGCGTGAATGGCATCTTATGTGGTCATTTTTTGTTAAGCAACAGTCTTTTTGTTAAAATAAAGGATGGATAAATACATGATATAATAATAATAATAATAGTAATAAAATATAGTAATATAGTAATAATAGTAAAAAAAATAGTAAAAATAGTAATAATAATAAATACATATTAATAAATATTACACTTTTTAAGAGTGTGTTTTAGCAGTGACTTAAAAACATGAACTGAGGGAGCTAGGCGGATGATGACAGAAAGATTGTTCCATAATGTCGGGGCTCTGATGGCAAAAGCTCTGTCACCTCTTGACTTGAGCTTGGACCAGGGGACAGTTGAAAGAGCTTTATTGATCTGAGAGTGCACTCTTGAACATAGGGGGATTAAAGTTCTATGATATTGGATGGGGCCAAGTTATTCAAAGCTTTAAAAGTAATCAATAAAATCTTAAAATCAGTTCTAAAATAAACAGGTAGCCAGTGCAGATTTGTTAAGATGGGAGTTATATGTATGCTCTCTCTGACTGGATCTAGTCAGAAGCCCAGCAGCTGCAGGTGAGAGAGGCTTCCTATTCCTATTCCTATCTCAATATAGGATGAGATAAAAGAATGAATAACTTTTTCCATCTCAGAAAAGGACAGGAAAGACCTGATCTTGGATATATTTCTCAATTGATGAAAGTGAGACAGTGAGACAACACTTTGTACTTGCTTCTCAAAGGTCGGATGGTTTATGTTAGCTGTTAGGTTGCCAGGATTATCATAGATTTTAGTGGTGGCATCAGGAGGGCCAAATACAACAATCTCATACTTGTCCTCATCCAGCTGCAAAAGGTTGTGAGACATACAAAATTCAATATCAGCCAGGCATTCCTTGAGAGAGTCAAGATTCTTGAGTCACTGGGATTTACAGGGAGATGCAGCTGAGTGTCATCAGCATAACAATGAAAGGCGATATTATGTCTACGACTTCTGTGGCTGAGAGGGAACATATAAATAGAGAACAAAATAGAACCAAGGATGGATCCTCGGGGTACCCCACAGGTAGACTGAGCTAAAGAGGATGTAGAACTACCCAGGCCTAAAGAGAATTGACTATCAGAGAGATAAGATGTTAAACAATCTGTGATTCCAACAAAATTGTTAAGACAATCAGTTAAGATGTTACAGTAGATGTCGACAGTATCGAAAGCAGCACTAAAGTCCAGTAGAACCAGAATGGAAGTCACTATCAGCTGTAAGACGAAGTTCATTTGAAACTCTGAGGGGTGCAGTCTCAGTGGTATGTTTACTGGAAGTCAGATTGGAATTTCTCAAATAAATCAGTACTGCTCTGGGACAAGCGGTGTAGAGCAGTGGTCTTAGCACCCAACTCTACCTAGGGGTGAGCCAGGACAACATTAGGACCAGGCCAGGGAACGATGCTAACCAGCTCGCCAACTGCACAAGGAAGGGTAGGAGCTGCTCATCTTCTCTGATTTTATGCAGGGTGGTTAGTTGGCCTTCAAACTTCTGATCCTCTGGCTCAGATGGAGACAGTTTGAACACCCTGGAGGAGATGTTAGTGGCAGCATAAAAACTGTGCAGTTGATGATTATTTATTCAGAAAAAAACATGGTAAAAAGGATATAACTGAGATGGAGCTCATGGAAACCAAGCCACTGTGACTTAAACAAGCCGCTGTTGATAATCAAGATATTGATTCACATTAGTAGGAATACTTTATAGGTGCTATTCATGTTTTCAGTCATTTTTGACCTTTTCAGCTGTCTGAACTGTCTGAAGCCTCTGTAAATTGTATTGATATTATATTGTATATGATGATGCACAACATGTGAGTCACCTTCACCTTGTTTGAATGCAATGGCAAGCTTTTACAATTAAATATAGGATAGGATGCAACAGATTACAATCAACACATAATGCACAGTAGAATTGCACAGTAGAATTCTTTATTGAGCATATATCCATTTATTTGGGACCTTGAAAGTTATAAGAAGAACAATACAATGTGTATTACATGAAGTAAAATACCTCATATTTCAGTATAATACAATACAAGTCCGATAATGGAAATATAGAAAGTACACCACACTTCTTTATGAGCCCCATTTACACTCCCTGGAAATTCAGCTGTTCCGCTTCCCATGTTCTCCAGCTTTCAGGCGGTGGACGTGAATGACAATAACTATACTGGCAGGCTGTCAGAAATCAATTTGGCACCATCAGGGCATCAATAGGATAGAGGCTCAGGGTCCTTTCAGATCAGAGCTCCACATATATTATTGTATGATCCTTTGGAAATTTCAAGCATTAATTCAGGAGCAAATTGCTTCCTTTATCTGGGTATATGCAAGATACGAAAAGATACACGGCCAGACTTGAAATGTGGAGAAACCTTGAGCTTGTGTGTTACAATCTATGACTGAATCATTCCAGCACGGATTCACAGATGCAGTCGTTTTGTCCCTCATAAAGCCATCTCAGTCAATTGTGAAACTGTGAAATCATCTAAAATGTGCTTGTTACATTTAATTTATGAATCCATATGTGTTGATTTCCAACCTGAACAGCTACTGCTCCTGCTTTGGCTGGTCCTGTCACCAGCTAATCACCAGAGAGGGCTTCTCCAGGTAAGGCCCAGCCACACTCTGTCAACCAGATCCCATTTTGTTTTAGAGTTGTTACAACATGTGCCCTTTAAGGCAGTAACAATCATTACAGTCTCACTCCATGCTGGCAGAGGGGAGGAATACAAAAAGGAAGAAAATGAAAGAGAGAGAGGCTTGGGTCTCTGCGGGATTGTCTGCCCAGCGCCAGAGCTAGAACACCCAAAGAGCTTAAAGTGATATAAATGTCCCTGAATGACAGCATAAATCTGTATGATGACAAATAACCTCTTTGAAGCCCGCACCGCAGCGAATAGGATACCAGTTTTGTATTTTAAAAAGGCAGGGTGACTAAAAAAAAAAAAAAAAAAGAAAAGCCCTCGACAATGTCACAGTGGCAGTTTTAGCTGTGTAGCAACTGCAGGAGAGAGGGAGTGAGGTGGTTATCTAAATAAGAATGTCACGCCTGCTTACTTTTATATTACCTTGCAACCATACCCCCTCTACCCCCCCTTGACAAGGCAACCAAGAGATAAAGGCAAACAATAAAGTACCACAAATTAATATATGTATTTTTTTCTGCTCTGTCCAACATGTGGCATAATTCATCATAATTCTGTGTCCTGGTGCCAGCATAATGCATAAACTTAGCATGCTGTCGTGTTGCAAAAATGGAAATGGACTTGTGAAGAAATGAGCAATTTCCCTGTGGAAGAATTGGAAAATTTGCGAGACCGTTGGTAGCTGACCTGTCATCAATCACTGCACAGTGGTACAGACTTCAAGGCTGGTGGGAGGCAGGGAGATTCAGGGAAACACCCAGCAGTTGTTGACAGGTGAGACCCACCCAGCCGACAACCTAATAGCACACAGCTGAACTGACATGGGGAGTCGATGGTATTGATGGTGTTGGTGTTTTAGATGAGAGAGATACGAGTGCACGTTAATTGCAAGAACCTGTAAAGAAGAAAAAGTCAGAAATCCCAGAGCATGTGCGCGCGAGTGTTATTTGGAGACACACTCTAAAGCCTGCAGTATAATTTGTATTGTAGCGGATTGACGTGCATACTTTAGTTTTTGAAGCCTGAGTTTGAAACGCCTCGGTTAATTGTAAGTTTATGAGTTCCTGGTTAAATGGTTAATTGTCCTAACTGCATTCCATAATTGTTATTCAACAGGCAGTTTCATCCAAGCAATCTGATTGGTCAAAGACACATTCCAACTGTACTGAGAATACCCAGCTAGCTGCTGTAACCATGGAGCTAATCTTGTCTGAAAAACGTTTCACACAGTACATATGTGTTGGTAATAAATTCAGAATTCATAAGACCCTTTTGCATCACAATAATCACAATAAAAAATGTGTTCTTGGGTATTATTGGAACAGGAAAAAGCCACAGTGTGCCTGGGGGACGTGCAAGGCTTCTTTATTCTTTCTCACTCCCTAACTTCTGAGGCTCAAGGATTCCCATTGCGCACTCCATGCCATCAGGGCCTCTCCAGGCATAGTGCTTTAGAAGGAGTTTGACATTTCAACAAGGTATATGTTTGATTTTCAGATATTCCACCTTCCATCGCTCTTCAATAATCACTTTTATGGCAAATTAATACGTTCGCATTTTTGAGAAAGTCAGAGGACGTTCCTCATTGACATATGATTCATTGTGTTAACACTAGAAAGGATTTTGAGGGTCTGAGACAAGGCCCGCATGCAGTCCATTTTTTAAAATCTCCAAATAACTATGAGGCTAAACTGATTTTTGCATCAAGACATAACCACCATGACATGTATGGTTGCTAGAAATTAGGTTATTAGAGCAAAACAAACATTTTGAACATGCATTCCTACTATACTGGAGAGCTTTTGGAACTGGGGAACAGACTTTGCAATCTCTTGAACTATAGCTATGTGTATATGAAGGTAATATGGATTGTCTTCATCATTTTAGCTGGATTATTGCAGGATTTTGTTTGTCCCTTAATTGTCAGCCTAACACATTGCTTCAATGCAATGAGTGACTCACAGCATGAATAACATCATAAGTGCATGATTCACTTTGGTGCAGCTGCCTTTTCCGTTGTTGAAAATAGCTGAACTCTCATCCAGTAATTAGCAGCCCCTATTTTGAAGTTTTGAATGGCAGATACTTATGTTCAAGTGTGTGTGTGTGTGTGTGTTTCTCTTTTTATATCTTCTGTTTATCTATTTGTGTTTGTGTGTATGTGTATTTCTCTTCACAGTTGAGTCTGTCACATTATGTTTTCATTGTCACCAAATCATCAGACATTTTTTCAGAATTTAAAATGGTCAATCTAGACTGCAATATCATGTTTTCTACTGTAAGTTAAAAAGATAAAAAGATCAAAAGTAAAAATAATTCACAAATCCAGTCAAGAATATAACTTCCTGTTAAGTTAATGGAGTCAAGACGACGCAAAAATTGGAGTTTGTTGGATGGAGCATTCCACTGCCAACAAAACTGTTGTACAGATGGAGGCGTTGCGTTGTCACACTGTCATTTTGTCTCCCATAGGAATGAATGGAATTCTGGTGTGCCGTAACGTAACGGAATAGCTAATTGTGAATGAGGCATGAGTGTCTGTCTCTTCCTGTGCGTGTATCTGTGTGTGTGTGTGTGTGTGTGTGTGTGTGTAAGTGGTAATGGTGTTGGTGGGAGTGGGCTTTCCCTATTGTGTGGAGACCTCTCCACCATCTGCCAGCCTGCTCCCGGCCTCTGTGTCTGATCCTGCCTGATGAAGACCAGATGTTTTCCCTGGCTACCGCTTCCCAGCAGGACCTCTCCTGCATCATCCCAGCCCACTTTGACTAACACTCAGACAAACACACACATGCTGCACACTTAATTAACACTCTCACTCACACATCCACACACACTTGTATGCACACACACACTCTCACTCACGCAGGTATGCATACGCCAATGCACACACACACACACACACACACACACACACGCTGCAAACTTAATGAATTAACTTAATTAACACTCTCATTCACATTCACGCATGTATGCACACACACATCCTCTCTCACGCAGGTATGCAATGCACACACAAACAAACACGGAAGCACATTGTATCTGTTTTCCATTTCTCTTTCACTTTCTCTCTCTCACACACACGATACACTATTTTTCCCTCTCACTCTCGCTCTCTCTCTCCTTTAGACACTCATACACTAGCACAGGCTGAAAGCAATATTAAAGCTGCACAAGCTTTAATAGATAAATACGTCTTATCTGCCTGAATTACAAAGTGGTGCTGCAACAGAACATCCCATCTCCAGTAATTGAGATGCTGCAGATTCTACCTATTTGGGTGTGGTCATTGGCAGGAAATCCCACAGGAACTGACAAAATCAAAAGGATGAAATCCAAGACTGTCTCCAGAACAGCAGTGAGCGAGTGCTTTGTCCAGAGAAAGCTGGACTAACCAACGTTAGAGCTTTTGCCTCTCTTGTCCCTTTGGTGTAAATCAATCACAGACCAGCCGGGTTGGTAAACATGAGCGTGCTGTGTGCAGTTTACTGACGTCACTTCACATAATTTCTGGGCATTAGAGTTCAAATTTTTCAGACAGTTATCTCTCGCTGCCATTTGGAGCCGCCAACATGCCTAGAGTGGCTTTAACTGTGCAAACAACTGTTAGATTGTGGAATACTAACCCTGTGATATTTTAATCATTTTCCTCTCGGACTTGGCTCACTGTAAATTTCCATGAAAAAAAGACTGCCGTGAAAAAAAGACTAGACATGCTGAATATAGTTGTAAAATGCATCCCTGGGCACTATCCTTTCTCACCGATTCTAACAGCATCCCTGCCGCTTAACAGTTAAGAGAGTGGTTAAAATCTTCTGTACCTTTGATTCCCTGCAAGTTGCCACTCAGTGTGGAGGAATGGGTCAACAACTGCATCAGGCAATCTCAATTATAGAATAAAAACAACACACAGAGGAGATAAATACATTTGAAAAAAAAGCACTCAAGGCCCAGTCGCTGGTGAAAACTAATCTGGTCAGTGTTTCCTGAGACAGAAAACACCTCAGATAAGCACTTTTGCTTCTTCCTTTGGAGTTTTTCTTTCAAGCCCGCTGTATTATGTTTTGCCTGCTAATGACGCTGATGCTGATAACAGTGTTGATTAGTGTTATGATGCTGATGGCGATGAAGACGATGTTTATGTTGACAACAATGGCGATGATTTCTATGAGGATGATGATAATAATGCTGATGATCGTGGTGACAATAACAATGACGATGCTGATGTCTTCAGCAAAAATGGGTTTGATGATAACGTTAATGATGATGATGATGGTGTTGATGATGATGATGATGATGATGATGATTCAAAATCAACCTAAGGCCACTTCAAATGGACCAACCAAAGCAGAGCAAAACACAATGAAAGTGTATTTTGAAAGGGCACATGATACTGTACTGTAGGAGATGGAGAAATGGACAAATTACAGCAGACAGCGTTATGTACTTGAGTGTTTGAAATTATATCCCATTCTGCTTGGTAAAAAAAAAAATGCTCAGCCAAGATTATCCCATTTAAGGCTTTTACAATCCCCTCTCTTCATCTCTCCTGGGGTTTCTGCCTATCTTCTCATCCCATGATGACTCATTGGTTTAGAGGCTGGAAGAAAAGATTCTGTGCAAGTAATATGTCAAGAGATGATTGGTCCACAATTCATTGAGAAAATGAGAGGAATGCAAAAATGCGGTCCTTTTTGCACTTTTAATAGGTTTAATTGCGAGTGCTGTTTCCTACTCCTACTATTGTAATCTGTGGCAATATGCACAGCAACATAAGGTCTGTTCAGAACAATAGTCTTGAGATCCTAAATTGTGAGGATTTCCCAGTTTTTTGACATCCAATTTATAATTCTAACATATACTGGGCATAATTACACAAAAATAGCAAAATATCTCATTAGCAGCATAAAATAAATCTTCATGAACGTACATTGCAGGAAACAACAAATGTGAAACCCCTTCCTCCACATGCTCGCATCACATGTTCATATCCAGGTGTGAGACTCTTACCAAGTTATTGCATGTATGCCCTTCAGTATGTACACCGCCCATGGTGAACATTCAAAGGTATAAATGGACGAAACAACAAGCTGCCATTTGCCTGGGCCCTGTCCAACGTGCCCACCTCGAATCCCAGATTTTGAATCTATTCTGTTCCCTTGACTGGAGCTGACTGGGTGTCCACGGGGATTGAACCGACCTCCCCAGCATAGCCAAAGGTCACGCAGCAGAGGTATGGCTTTCTAATGCAATGCCCTTTTGTGGTGTCTGAACTGCCTGCATTGTATTCCCCTCACATAGACTTCATGCAGGGAGAGAGGCTTTGAGAATCTGGATAAGGAGAATAGCATTGACAGCAGTTCCAAAGGGCAATGGTACAGATAATTCAGTCCAATGGCCTTCTTTATTGAGATTAAGGCGCCGGCACTTCTGGTATTGAATAAACAAAACAATAGGCATTTCACCCGGTGATGGCCCAAGGACTCAGTGAGTGATGCGGAGAAAGGCATTTCTACTCTAACACCGCAGCTCAAGTGATGGTGTTTTCTGATAAAGCCGGCCAAGGAGATTGGCGCTTCCTCTAAGCTGGCTTCATGGGGCGCCTGAGTGACTCACTGGACTAAGGCACATTATATGCTATCATGATGTCATGGGTTAGACTTGGGCAAGCGGTTTTGGTCACATGTTGTAGCCCCTCTCTCTTGTTTTCCTCCCTTTCTAGCGTGCACGATCGAATAAGTGGGTGAAATAATAGCAGTTTGAATAAAATAACCTCAAGGTTTTATATAATAACAAATAAGTAGTAAAGAGAACAACAAACATACAATTTATGTGGGTTTTTACAACCACAGCATAGATGCGTCCTGATTTTACAATGTCATTGAAGTCCCCATGAGACAGAATTATCTTGACAGTGTACGTCCTCACAGGTTGAGTAAAATCATAAATAATTTTATGGGCGCAGACATTGCTGTTGCTGTGTAGGACCAACAGCCAGTTTGCACATTCAAATATTCCTTTAATGTCTGACGCAACCTGTTGCAAGAGCGGACAATGAGAGCGGGAGAAGGCTGGTAGCAGATATGGGATTAGGGGAAAAAAAGTAATTCATCCCCTCCTAGCAATTAGAGCATATTATCTTTGTAATTACCATTATTATCATAGTTAAAAAGGAAAGCATTTGTAAAAAGTGGTGTTCATGACACCGCACATTACTCCCTTATTATGTTCAAATTCTTATTAAAAATCTGAAAGTGCAATTATTTCAGCTGCCGATGAGTCATTAAATCTAGCATGAAAAGCCTCCCCGATATCAAATGGTGAGATCCAGCCTCTCTCCTCGCCAAACTACACGAAATGTCTCTCCACAACACAGCGGAGCTCTGTCACGCTCTGCAAAGGCTCGACAAAGGACACCGAAGTCCCATTAGCCAAGTAAACAAATCAGAGAGCGAAATGAGATGCTTTTCATACTGAAACAATGGTTATCCCACAGGAGAAAATATGGCGCGAGATGAAAACCAATAATGAGGCACGTGCGCTTATAGAAACCCTGAGACGGGAGGCTTGAGTGGAACGGGCCCTATCCGTGCTAAAGAGATAAAAAGGCCTAACGATGGCTTACTGATTGAAATGAGAATGCAATATTGCGTTCCCAGCTAGACATGCACATTCAGCTGATCATTTATAATGAAAATATGATTCGGAAACACTTTTTGGTAATATGCTGTATTACATTACTCTATGTGCATCGCAAACAAGATACTGTAGCCACTCTGTTTGTAAAAATTACAGGATTTGCTGCAGCAGAGATGGATGTAAATTCGCAGTGTCAAATTGAACATTGTGAACCCCCGAACATGTTTAATGTAAAAGCAACCCAGTGAAAATCAATTTGTCATCTCAGATTGTCACATTCCTTCTCACCCACCAGCCTGCCCACAATTATTGTCTAGCAGCCACTTCTAGAAGTGAGAGGCTCCCCTGAGTGCAAATACTGTACCTTTCTTTATTTTTATTTTTTTGCTGAATGCATGGCTCACTGGAAAGCTAGAGGAGATTAGAACTGGATATCCATTGTCTTTAGAGGAGAGCTGTTGGG
The DNA here is from genome assembly GCA_900323365.1 of Monocentris japonica. Taxonomy (NCBI): domain Eukaryota; kingdom Metazoa; phylum Chordata; class Actinopteri; order Trachichthyiformes; family Monocentridae; genus Monocentris; species Monocentris japonica. The sequence goes on along the minus strand of OOFE01024661.1, from coordinate 13,519 downwards.
GGACACCCAGGTTGGTGGCTTCATCTGTGCCCGAGATCCTCCAGACAGCTGCTCTCACACAGAGGTGCTGTAAGTGTGTCTGACAGGGTATTGATTAGCTCAGGTCTCATGTGCAGCAGGACCACATTAGCTCGCTACAGCCAAACAGACATCTCACACACATACGGGCCCCCGATGACCTCAAGACGGATGGCTGAAAAACGCTGTCAAATTATAGCCTTATACACCAATCAGCCATAACGTTAAAACAACCTGCCTAATATTGTGTAGGTCCCCCTCGTGCCACCAAAACAGCTCTGACCCGTCGAGGCATGGACTCCACAAGACCTCTGAAGGTGTCCTGTGGTGTCTGGCACCAAGACGTTAGCAGCAGATCCTGTAAGTTGCGAGGTGGGGCCTCCATGGATCGGACTTGTTTTTCCAGCACATCCCACAGATGCTCAATCGGATTGAGATCTGGGGAATTTGGAGGCCAAGTCAACACCTTGAACTCTTTGTCATGTTCCTCAAACCATTCCTGAACAATTTTTGCAGTGTGGCATGGGATGATGGGATGGGTTGCCCCTCAAGAATATAGAAAATGATGTGAAAAATATGTGAAAATTTGGCACTCAAAACTGCCACCGTTGATCGTACTGCACAAGTGCAGCTCTCTGCGTCCATATGGCTCATGACAGTGCTTCCTCTATTACAACAAGATTTCAAAATAAATATGATACGTGGATCAAACAAACCCAGCAAGCCCACTAAATAGCTTTGTATGCTACATGATGATTTGTGTCTGTATACTGTATAGAAATCTTTGCAGCCGGTACTGTGCCCCTAATTCAGCACACCAAAGACTACAGACTTAGACTATAAAGTATGGATGATACCTGTGCTTATTCTACTAATACGGCTGTATTTTCTGAGCTTGTCATATTACTGCCTGTTCTGACGGCGCTGCCTGTGTTTATATGTCTGCTTCTCCCCATTGTGCTGGTGAACAACTGCTCCCTCACACTATCTTTATTACACATGATATTAATGTAGAGCAGGGAGGTGGTTGACGTTTTTATTGAATTTTTTACAAGAGAAAATAATGACAGCAGGGTCTCAGCACTAAACAAATAAATAAATCAGGTCTCTAATCAAATCCAGGGATGATGTATGTGGGGCAGGATGTTATTTGGTTAGGTGATTGGTGTCAGCGCTCACAACGCCAGCAGAGTGAGGGTGCACGGGTTGGTATGCAAGGGAACAATTGGAATTTACCTCTCACTGCTCGTATGTTTTATTTTCTTCATGTTTTCCTTCTGTTTCTCCCTCCCAGGTGGTTGGATGATGTGGGGAGTTAACAAATCACGGAGATATTGATTCAAGACTCATAGCAGATTGTCAGGAGGAAGTTTTCAGAATGCGATAGAATTGAAAACAATGCTCAGTGACTTTTATTAAAGACAAATGCTCGCGTTATTGACGTTTCTTTTTTTTTGCCCGTGTCTTCAGATATGCAATTGCAAGTTGCATTATGTTACACGACATCAAAACTCCAAATACTAAAATAGCAGACATGCCTGGTGACATTTTGGTGTCAAGAAAGTGCTCCCTTTTTTCTTTCCAGGTAATAACCGACACACTGCAGGAGCAATTGACTGTGGGAAGAATGTCGGCATGGAATATCAGGCATCAATTTGTTATCTTTTTCACATAATTTACTGTTTGTTGCAGCTCATGTATGGCATCAGCAACAAACGACCTTGCAGTTGGTCACTTTTCCCAAGCCAAGCAAGGGACAAGGGTTTATGTGGAATGCACAATTGATGTGCAATAAAAGAAGTAATAAAAAAAAGTGAGAAAAACACATTTAAACACCATACTGTTTTGTTATGTTTACTCAAAAACTCTTTTTAGGTCAAAGTCTGAGCACTTCAACTGAGTTCTTTGAAGAGACGATTTTGATTAGTGTGCAGAGGTAAGGGTACCATCATTCTTTAAATTTAGCTCATTTCTTTGCTTCTTTTGGATTCATCTGAGCCTTTTACTGGTAATACAACTGAGGCATCCCCGCCAGCAAACAAACACCTTTAAAAGAATCAGCTGAAGACCCCCTACTAACATCTGAGCCCGGCTCGTTTCGATGTGCTGTCCCGTTCACTCATCTTTCCCTTCTCATTGGTCTACCTAGAGCGGCTAACCTCCCAAGAAGCCTCTCCGATTTCTCACAGTCTGCATTTCATCTTGCTCAACATGCATCAAATATGGATGTCATAAACACCGGAGAAGAAGTCGGACTAGAGCATATTTATTTGAGAAGTTGTAGAGTTGATTAAAAAGTCAGAGAAAAGGGAGAAAGAGACATCCCGCCTCCTCACGGATTCCACTTTGATTATCAATCATAAGCCCCGATGCCCTGTGTGGTCCCATCCCACCTTTACCCTCACCCTCAAGTGAGATCCCACCTCACGGCTTTCAACTCACCTAGTTGCTGCTCCCATCCGTAGGAAGTGGGAAGATGTATAGGTAGAATTTTTATGAAATCCATCACAGTCAGGGGAATGGCGACGGTGACCATCGGCGCTGCCTCCTATCAGCTGTACGAGCTGCTTTCATTACTTCTGCTCCCTGCCCATTTTAAAGCATCACTTACCAGCACGCCTGAATGGGATTCTTGTAGATGTTGTGGTAAATGCGAGTCAAACAACAAATGAGAGCAGAACTAAAGTGATTGAGTCAACAAAATGGAATGGTATCAGGCACATGTTTTGGCAAGCATTAGAGTGCATCATCACCAACACCTTTAAATAGTGCGATAAACCGGATAACCACCCACTATCCAATTATTTGGCTAACTGGCATTAGGACCTTTTGCCACTGCAGTTGTTCAAAGTTAAATAATCCCTTCATAGAGGCAATAATAAGTGTATGGAGGAGGTGAAGAAGTCAATGGACAATTAACTTCAATTGACATCCAATGGACAATAGCTCTAAATGCATTTACAGATGCACAGTTGGCTGTACAAGGCAGGGTGAAAGGAATTAAAATTAGACCACTGTTCAAAGATGAAGCCTATTATCCCAACACACCACAGAGCGAGAAAGAGAGTGAAATACTGTGTGAGAGTGTGTGTAAGAGAGAGAGAGAGAGAAGGAGACCACAGATGGAGGGGAGCAAAATAGAGAGAACCATTAGTAAAAGAAAATCCCCCCAAAAATGACCCCAGGTGAAAGTGAGATAACTTTCCTCTTTTTACCGCTTCCACAATGAGGCATTATCAGCTAGAAAGGGCATAAGGCGGGGAGAGTGAGATGAGGAAGAGCGTGTAATGGCGAGGGAGGGATCTCCATTGATAAATCCATCTAAACTAGAGGGCCTGGAACTGACAGGGCCCAAGAGGAGCGTCTGCAAAGAGCCTGAGAGAGATAAGGGGGGTCATTATTCCCCAAACTTGAATAATCCCTTGACCACAGTTACGGGTTACGGGACTTCTGAACGTCTAAAACTATTAACTGGCAGGGAGTTGAGAGGACGGGAGGAGATTATATTTGTTATCATTTTATATATATTATTATTTTAAAAATAGGAGTAACTCTCAAATGAATACTGAAAAGCATATTGGAGCCCATATTCCCATATCGTCCCAATTCCATAAAGATTCACTGGGAAATATATACATGGAACGAAGTGGGAAGAATTAGGGAATGTGGGAATGTAGTACTCATCTGGGGGGAGTGACTCACTGACTGATTGAGAAAGTGTTTTGCATCAGTGCCATGATATATGGCGAGTAAAACTGAAAATGAGTTAAAACAGGTGGCTCTGTCATCAAGACGGGCATTATTTGTGTAATTGCCGCATTCATCAAGCGGTGACAGCATTATCACGGGTAGAAAAAGGCAATCGCCACTACCGGCGCAATCACGTCAGAGCTTCGTTTGGGTTCAATTCGACTAACAAACCGATAACAAGTTTTCCCCTCACTCTCATCTGGCATTCTGCGCCGGAGTTGTAGAGTTCCTCGTATCTGAGATATCAATCTGCCTCTATCTCCCTCTCTCAGCATCCACCTTGGGAATATTCTGCCTCTGTACTTGGCTGTAGTCTCGGAGCTAGGTGGCTGCAGATCAGAATTAAGGGCAGCCAGGCAGAAAATGGCTACAGGGGCCATGCGGGCGGCGGCGAGCGAACGGCAGAAGATGGTTTTCGAAGGGGCCCTAAAAATTAACTGTGCCGTGCTGTTAACTCGATCGCTTAACTGCTGCATGGTTAAATTCCAGCACCGCCATTCCGCTGCTGTCCAGTTGGTATTTGATGAGCACTGGGTTTTTTTGATGGACTCCAAATTGCACTTCAGACGTTGTTCGAGAGTTCAAGCCGCCAATTAAGTCGCGGGGCCATATGTGACGTGTCTTCAATTGCTGTCCCGGAGCCTCCTCGTGCGGAGCGGGATGTATAGCACGTCTTACGGAAAAAGACTCTATGAATATGGAATGTAGCGGTATTAGCATTTTTTCCCCTTTTGGAAAAGTCACAGCGGCGTTAACCGGCGTGCATACTGCCTGCTGCCGCTGCATTATGTGCTCGGAATGTCTGTTTTCCTCGTGTTTTGTCCCTGGCCACTCGGTGCTGATGTAGTAGGCCGGCTCTCCGTTGCCTACCACAACTAGAAGGCTTGCCAGTTTCCCCATACAGCCGGTCTCCCGTTGAATATTTTCTCCTTGAGACTCAAGGATAACAGCCTTTACAACAAGCCGAGAGGAATCAGAAGAGACCCGCGGAAACAAAACAACATATTTCCTCCGCCCTCTCCCGACGCTCCCCCGTCCTCCTCTCTCTGGCGGGTTAACGGGAGAGGGGGAAAAAAAAAAAAAAAAAAAACGGGACAGAAGCACACGAGGGGAAAGAAACCAGCAACACTGTCAGTTAATTTTCAGATCTGGTAATCTTCCAAGTTCATTAACAAAAGCTTGTGTCTGACTTGCTGTGGCTTTTGTACACACCGAGGACTTGTTGTGATACACCACAATGAATAAGTGATAAGCTGTTTGGGTAATTTGTGAAGTGACACAACTTTTATTATTTACGCCATAAACCGTGATGGGCCGGGGGGTGGGGGTGTTTGGGGGGCTGGACCGTGGATAACAATGAGTGAAAGTGACAGGATTGTGTGGGCGGAATCCACTTAGAACTATTACAATCAAGCTTCATTTACACGAGCTGCCGACAACCTTCAGCTGACATTGGGGCTACATTTGGGGATAGCGGACACGGGCATTACAGAGCATACTGATGCATTTGTAATGGGGGCAGGCAGCAGAGCTTATTGCTGACTAGCTCCGCAGAAAAATGCTCCGAATGGCAAGAGATCAATCCCCCCCCCCGCTTGGAGCCGTG
>OOFE01024650.1:44744-60076 GCA_900323365.1 Monocentris japonica | reverse complement strand
CATTTAAAAACTGCATTTTGTGTTTACTCGGGTTATCTTTGTCAAATATTAAAATTCGTTTGATGATCTGAAACGTGTAAGTGTGACAAATATGCAAAAATAGAAGAAATCGGGAAGGGGGCAAATACTTTTTCACAGCACTGTATCAATGGAACAACACCCTGTACAAAAAAAACCAACTTGATCAGTTCAATAAAACATACTCAACAGTTCTTAGATCTATTCTGATGCCATAACACATTAATAAATGTACATATATAACTGCAAAAACATTCAAACATTCAAACCACACAAGAATAAGAACACTTGTATAACCAAACCCATATTGTGAAACTTACCCAAAATGCATCCAAACCCAAAACAGATATTGCCGCCCTCATTATTATTATTATTATTAAATATATATATTTTTTTTGCTTTGTTTCCCTCTCTTTTCTCTCTCTGTCTGTTACTTGTCTTTGCCCTTTTTTTATTTTGTCTAGTAAGTCAATATTATTTGTTGTCACTTTAGTATCTGTTAGTATGTCCATATTGTCTGTCCCTGTATGCACTAATTGGTGAATAAAAAAAAAAGAAAAAGGAAAAAAAAGAAAAAGTCAGACATTAACACTATTGGTTACCCTGGTCATTCACACAGCAGTGCACAACAGAGGTGTTTGAAGGTAATTGCCAATTTGCCAATTTTGAGGGATTAACGGAAAAGTGATATAATAAGTAATGTAACAAATTACTGCACCCATGGATTAAATTTAATTTATATTAAATGTCAATTTATAATAAAAGTCAATTTATCATTAATGTCAATTTATTATAATGCTTTTGAAATGAGTAATGACTACTTCCTGTCCTCAAGCATTGTAGGCACATGTACACTTTTACAACCTTTTACAGTTTTTACAATGCATTTTATGCATAAAATAGATGTTTTCAGCAAAAGGCTCTTTTAATTGGTTTGATTATTATATTTAAATTATGTGATTAATGGTGTGTGTGTGTGTGTAATAGATAGGTAGATATTTACTGAAAGTTGCGGCAGAAGCCTGGTACTGTCGGCCCTCTGAGCCTGCGTCCATGGCTGGGTCATAGGAGCCCTCTTGGGCCCCTGCTACCTCCATCGACGGTTGAGGCCAGCCCTGCTTCATCAGCAGCACTGTCCCACAGACACAGAGAGCTATATGTTACACACACACATACACGGACGGCATACAACCAACATTTAACAGATGCGTACTTTGTTTATGGTTGTCCATTAAATCCACTGATGACTTCCACCATTCATGCGTTCATTTGTTCATTCATCCATCACACGCAATATGTCGGACACCCCTGATCAGATTTTGACAAAATTTGGAGCAATGGTGATTCTCACCACTACGTTCTGGCATATTCAAAATAAAATTGATTGCTATAATTATAGATCAAAATTTGAAATATTAATAAGTCCTATCTCAACCAAGTTGGAATGACATCAAATTTGGTGCACCTACTATGCAACTATCCTTCCAAGACCAACAATGTCTTCCATCAGCTCATCACCCCACCTGTATTTAAACCCTGGTTTTCCTCCCACACTTTGCCAGATTGTCTTATGTATCACATAGCTTTCCCTCATCTCTTGTCTTGGTCCGGTTACCTGATCTCTGCTCTGCCTGACTCTGCTTTGCCTGATCCCTGTCTGATTCGTCTGCCTCTGATCCTGGTAATCCTGACCCCTGCTTTGCCTGACCCTGCCTACCTGCCTACCCCCATCTCCGGTGAATTCAGCAATATAAATCTGTTAACTTTTCACCTGCCTCTGTGTTCTGCGCTTGGGTACGCCAGTGAGCTACACGTGACAAAGTGACCCAACAAAATGTATTTGCACTGTTACAAACTTAACCTTTTTCATATTTGTAGAACCTGGCTCAAAGGTGGACTACATTTGCATTTGTGGGGGATGACATGTTGACTGTTGCCTTGTATTTGCTGTCCTGTGGTTGTCTGTTCCTCCAGCCTGTGAATCCCTTCCAGGCAGCAGGCTATTAACCATGGAGGACTTGGCCACACAGGCTTCTACGAGGCAGTCATGTTCACCCCGTGCAAACACCTCTTCACCGCAGTGCTTGTCACCTTGAGTTAAAGTTAATCTCTCTTCATTTGCCTCTTTTCATTAACTTTGCATGCATTCACATCGCCTCGAAATTGTTTTGTCATGTTCTGGACGAAGGGTAGGAGGAATTGCCCAAGAGACTTGATACGTTGGCTGCAAGTGACCCAGTCTTCACCGCTATAGAGGACGTGCCGGTGCAGATGGTTTGACAGACAGTAGGTGGTATGGAGTTGGTGATACTTGTTTTGCAAAATTCTGTGCCTCCATGACATTCAACATTTTCATATGAATAGATGTCCATTTTGCTACTCTCTATCTCTGATCTAAATAACACGACAGTGATTCAACCTCTAGCCACTTCATGAAAGCTTTTCCATTTGCTGTTCTAAACACCCAGTGTCTAGTAGGTCTTTCCTGGGAAACATCCTCTGGCGCACAGGAAGTGATGTATTTTACATTTCCGGTGTGTTTGTAATAAATAGAAGAACTGGGTAGTTAGCATGAGCAGCGATAACCACCATGGCTGAAAAGGCAAAGAAAAGAACACCACCTAAAGAAACTCAAACTTCATCACCAGAAAATCCAAGGAAGAAAACGTCACAATATTGTTTCTCTGGGAAACAAAAACACCACAGCAAAGAACCAAAGCACTAAAGATGGACAAAAAACACAAGGAACTTGAGGATTACCACTTTAACGTGGTATGGGTGAGTCCAAGACAACCGGTACCTTCTCACTCCTGTTGATGTCTCCTTTTCTGTCTGGGTCTTTAGCCAATGTCCTCATAAACCTACCCATAAAGCAAATGACTGGCTGAGTGCAAGGTGTGTCCATGTGAACTGGGTCTGCACATCATGTAGGGGGAGTTCAGCTCCAAAATCCACTGCCATGTTTTCCTGGGGCCGCACACAAACACACACATTCACATGTGCACATACACACGCACACAAATCTACTCATTGGTATCAGAGATGGAATTAATTAACATTAAGCAACACCATCCGAAATGTGAGAAATGTAACTACATTGTTTACTTTCATTGCTCACCCAAATACAGGACAATTATTCCATATACCATGATATATGTTTCCAAATAATAGCCATTCCTAACCCACAACAGGTATGGAAACTGGAAATAGATCTGTGAGGCAAAATTGGGCTCCAGAAGAAACAAACCCTCTCCTCCACCGCAACCATTAATCCTGGTCGAAACACAACTACAAGCATTTGAGCGTTGTGTTTTAGATTTTTCTTACCTTTTAAACTGCTAAAACTTGCTCTGATATATATGTGTGTGTGTATGCTTATGCTCTTACCTTGGGGATAAGCCGGGCTTCCAGTCTGGTATAAACTTGGTGTGTAGGTAGGCGCCGCTGCAGTAGGATAACCTGCAGGGTAGCCTGAGGACAGAGAGAAAAAATCTGTCACTGATAAATCATTACCCTATTTATTTTGAGATATGACTATAATTACCATAAGAAAACGAGGTCTGCATTTTACTTCCTGTGCCGCTGGGATGGATTTGGCATGGAACTGCAATGTTTGGCAATAGTGATATCTTAGTAAAAGCAAGAGAGTGCAAAACACAACTTCTTGTGGCTGGATTGCAATATGGTCTATTGAGGCTACTGTTGGTGGAGAAATTGGTATCTCTTCCTCTTCTATGATGGATTTCTCCCTGTATGATTGTTGAATGTTGGTGCAAAATGCTGAGTTCAGAAAGAAGCCCTTGGGCTGACACCAAAAACCTTACATTTATTGTTAGATAGATAGATAGCACAAGCTTGTGGAAGAAATGTTAATCTAACTAAGTGTAATGTATCAAATTTATCAAATTGTTGTCTACGTTTGGGCATTCATCTGCAGTAATAAGAACAGTAATACACCACTGTAGAATATTATGCAGAAAGCCACATGCTTCCATGTGACATCTGTAGATGAGATTGGTTCTCTGAGAGTGATCCTTTAGTTGTTTTACTATCTCCTGTTTTTGGGATACTCTTGAGTCAGTCTTAGGTCAGCAGATGTCCTCCCTCACCTCTGACTTCTTTCCCTTTTTATTTCTTTATTACCTTAATCATTTACTGTTTTATTGTTTTAGTGTAGTTAGTTTAGAACTATATAAGCTCCCCTGTAATGTCTGTATGTTGGAGAAGGTTTGCCACCACATCATCACTGATGTGGTCTCGTATTCTTTCTGTTGATGATTGACAGTAAGGTTGACAAACCTAGGTTGGAGTTCTAAGATTTCCACCACACCACCAAACCTTTTCTTTGTGTGTTCAGCCATGGTGGCTATCCCTGCTCATGCTAACTACCCAGTTCTTCTATTTATTACAAACAAACTGGAAATGTAAAACACATAACTTCACGTGTGCCAGAGGATTTTTCCTGGGAAAGACCTACCAGACACCGGGTGTTTAGAATAGCAAATGTAAAAGCTCTCATTAATTGGGTATAGACTGAGTCACTGTTAGCAAAACAGACATTTATATGAAAATGTAGCAGATTATTACTTCAAACTATGCATCCTTCCCCATAGATTTGAAAAATAGGGAAAAAGGGGATCATTAGACAATCAGAGAGAAATCATTTGATCAAGAGAGCAACGGCAGAAGGATATAACAAACAAACTCATACAAAGGGAAAATGACAGCTACTGAACGACTAATGATGGGAGACTGATGGGACAATAAAATGAGTTGTGGGATGGATGAAGCGTATGTCAGTGCAACAGAACGAGAGGGAATCTAGAGGGAATGTGCTCCATCACTCGGCAAGGAACAAGGCCTGTACCTGTTCACTAATTCATGAGCACTTGTCGGCTCACAGCGGGTGAATTCCAGTAACACAACTTACTGTACATGCGAGTATGAGACCAACAAGACAGACACAAAATGTGCATTACCTCCCTGCAAAGAAGATCATAGAGAGAGAATGCGTGCGCAAGAAAATAAATACCCAGGATTAATAATACTAATAAAAATATTTAATAAAATACATTCATGAATATTTGGTATCTGGTGAAAATGTCACATTAGAATCAGTTCAGGTTAAGGGCTCCTTATGGACAACCAGTGCAGCATTGATCAATTCTATAATGAATAGCATGCAATATCATAATAATCCACACTATATTGACTATTGTACTCCAACTCAAATGGAATACCACAGAGACAAAGAAAGCATGGCAGGCAGGATCTTCCCCAGCCCCAAAACACACACAGACAGACAGACAAAGCCTCATGCCTCACTAATTAGCTGTATATTTATGGAACAAAGTGACGATGGCCTAATTGGAAGCAAGTGAGGAAAGAGAAGATAGTGGTTCAACGCAGTCAGTAGTATCTGAGAGATTAGGAGGTCCACTGCTCCCCAACTAGAAAGGCAGCCGTCGCTGCGACCAGCCACCAGCTAACCCGGGGCTTCCCAACCCTGCTGACCGCTCGTCAACCAGGACAGCTGGCTGTGTTACGTCTGTGGCCAAGAGGGACACATTGCCTGGAACTGCCCCGAAAGAGACGTGACCATGAGATCAGTGGAGTCCACGGACCCCAGCACCGGGCAATGCTTATACATAACATCCTGCGGCACTCATGAGGAGATTGCGGTGAGGAGATTGCGGCTCCCCACTTGCCCGTGAAAATGGATGGAAAGGATAAAGAGGCCCTCTTGGTGCAACGCTAGCAGACCCGCCTCTGCAGGACGCTTTCTGGGGCCGAAGAGCAGCCGGGGCCAACGGCTCATCCTGGTCCTTGTGGACTACGACACCTGTTTCCCCAAAGCTGTTCCCCTATGCACCACCAGCACCCAGGTCGTCACTCACGAAGTTCTCCTCCTCTTCTCCCGGGTAGGCATACCACATGAAATTCTAACTGACCAAGGCTCCTGCTTATGTCAAATTTGATGGCCAACGTGTAGAAAACTACAAATTAAGAAATTCTGCACCTCAGTGTATCACGCTAAAGAGCAAGTTACACAAGCTAACTGAAACTGATGCTATAATTTGGGATCAGCTTCTACCATATTTTCTGTTTTCCATCCAAGAGATTCCTCAGAGCTCCACAGGGTTCTCCCCATTTGAGCTGCTGTACGGCCAGCAACCCAAGGTAATTCTGGATCTGGCAAAAGAGGTGTGGGAGCAACAGCTATGGCCCCAGCGGTCCGTAACCGAACACGTCGACCAGATGCACCAGCGGATGACCCAGGTATGACCCATGGTCCGCGAGCTGATCAGCCACTTCCCTGACATGCTGGCTGACAAGCCGGGGAGAACGAAGGTTATAGCCCATGATATCGTCACATTAGACAAAAACCGCACCGCATCCCTGAAGTGAGACACAAGGCGGTGACGGAGGAAGTCCAGAAGATGCTGCAAATGGGAGTAATCGAGTCTAACAGTGCCTGGTCCAGCCCCATCGTAATCTCCTGATTCAATGCCTATCCCATGCCAAGGGTTGATGAGCTCATAGAATGCCTGGGGTCGACACGATAAATCAGCACCCTGGACCTGACCATGGGCTATTGGCAAGTCCCCCTTACCAAACACGCTATGGAGAGGATGGGCTTCTCCATGCCTCAGGGCCTATACCAGTATACTGTCCTGCCGTTTGGAGTCCATGGGCCCCCGCCACCTTCCAACGGATGATGGAGAGAGACCTCTGCACCCCTTCGCCGCCACCTACTTGGACACATCATTGACATCCACAGCCTGGACTGGATGACCCACTTGCAACACCTCAGAGCCGTTGAATCCCCAGAAATGTCACCTGTGCCCAAACCCAAGCAGCGCAAGATTGATAGTTTCAATCGCTACGGTCTAGGTAAATCACAGCACCCCTTTACTGGCCGGTGCCAGCTAGGCATAGTGGTGGATCAGTAGTATTACCACTGCCAGCTCCTCCAGTCCTGGGGGGACACAGCTGTACCAAATCAGCAAGCTCACTATCAGTTATACCGATGCCAAGTGATAATATGACATTAATGTGGTTGTTGTGGAGCTCACCTGTATATGTTATGTTCTTAGGATTGCCGTAGGGAGTCGCAGGCTGGACAGGACTGTACACGGGGTTCATAGTGGAGGACACTTTACCCTTACTGCATGACAGATAAAGAGACAGAAAGAGAGAGAGGGAGAACAGATGGCAAAGGGAAAGGTTATGAGGTTATGATGGTTATTATGGACATATTCCTGACCCCTCCATCTTAAAGGAGAAATCCACCCTCGGACACTCTTGCATAGCTAAATAAACTAATTTGTTGTGTTCAATTCAAGGAGTTCTTTTGTGATGAAATGTTGTAATTTACTTTTTTGATGTACCCACTTTCCCTCAACCCACGTTGTCTACTTCAGTTATCAGTTTCCTACATTTCCAAAAATGCCTTTCAATAACCCCCAGAGAAGGGGCTTGAACTTGAACGTTCAAACAAAGGTGGGCATATAAATACAGCTAGCTAAACAACTAGTTTGTGGAAATGGGGAGTGTTAATGGTCATGGCCGCACCCCTTCCTCAAAAATGCAATTTTTTTTTGGGTGTGTTGCCCCTCCAGATATTGTACCTCAGAGTGGAACAGGTAGTGCACAGTTGCCTACAATTGGCGCAAGGTCAGCAAGGTTGATGTTGCACTACTACATGTATTCAGATGGTCCTTGTACCACAGCTTTTGTGGTTTTCAATCATGTTCCATCGTGACCCAAGGGCCTGGAGGTTTTCATTCCAACCAATAATTAAAAATTGAGTTCACTGTCAAGGGTCAGATTGCGGCTCTGTCTATCCCAATCCTTCTTCTTCTTTTAACTATTCCAATTCATAAGAATATGCCCTCCAGAGGTGATGGTGAAATGGAATTTCAGCTTGCAGGACACATTCGGTTAAAGTATTGAATTTGACATTGAAGTCAATCTTAGAAATAGTATTTAAGTTGTATTGAAATTTTAGTTATCATGGCAACGCTAATGCTGAAGGTTTTCCTCATTGAGAATGGTGTCCTTTCAGCTGATGCTAAGGATGCATTGGGGACATCTGATGTTGAAGGCATCAAGAAAGCTGATGTGGCAACAGCAGGCCGTAGAAAGCGCCATAAATTAAACATAAATATTAATAACTTAATACCTTCATAAATATTCAACTCTGCAATGAGAACAAATAACAAAATAAATATATCAAGAACTTGAATAAAACTGTGCAATAATGAAAAAAAAATCCTGAGATACCTTGCTAAGTTACTTGTGTTACCAGAAGTGAGCAAAATAGTTCCATATTTGGCTCCTGACACCAGTTTAGGTGGATTGGGATGCAGTTTAAGATGTGGTGAACTGTTTGACCCAGAAACTAGCAATCTGACCAAGACATCTGGCCGAGCTCCATTGCAACCCCTACCAATTATTGGTACTCCATTCCCACGTATAACAATGGATATCATGGGTCTACTGGAGAAGAGCAGTTCTGGATGCCGGTATGCTCTGGTCATATGTGACTATGCTACTCGCTACCCTTAAGTGTTTCCCTTGAGGTCCATTAAGGTGAAATACATAATCAGGTATCTTGTAGAGCTGTCTAGGGTGGGCATTCCTGAAGAAATATTAACAGATCAAGGCACACATTTTCAGCTTATGCACTCTGTCCACATACAACTAGGCATCAAAGGCATCAGGACTTCTCCTTACCATCCCGCCCTTGCGGGGCGCTTCAAGACTGGGAGAGGTGGAGTCCTTTCCTCCTTTTTGCCTATAGGGAAGTTCCTCAGGCCTTTACAGGCTTCTCGCCAGTTGAATTGTTGAATGGTAGGCAGGCCCGAGGCCCTTTGGATGTGGCCAGAGAAAGCTGGGAGGCTGAAAAATGCTCAACTACTAGTGTGGCATCTTACATTCTGCAGATGCGTGATAAAGTAAGCTCTGAAGTAATTTTAACTGAGTATTTTTTCATGTTTATTTTAAATTTATACTACCTAATACCTAGCTTGCTAATACCTAGTTCATCAAAACAATGTAACATTATGAAAGGCAATACCAAGGTACCAAAAAATACATGATCTTCCTGTTCAAAACCTAGCTACAGACTACGACATAGATACCACTGGAGCCTCTCCCACTACCCATAATTGGTCAGAATAGAACAACACATCAACCAAGTAGCTGCTTAAGTGTCCTTAAGCAAGACACTGCACCCCTACCTGCTCACTCATTATAAGTCACTCTGCATAAGAGTGTCAGCTACATGACTATAAAAAGCGTACCACCTGTTCAATAATCACACATCTCGCACAAGTGTGTGAAGTACTCTGTATTCATCCCCCTCTCCCTGGAGGGTAAGGATCGACCGCATATTTGTGCGTCAGAATGAGCCCTGTCACCTCTCAACGACTGACTCTGGGTAGTCATCCATCTTAGACTGCCTCTGTGTTCATGTGCTGCATACGAGGACAGTGTCATTATGGATGAGAAATGTGTTTGACCGTGAAGATGCTAGACTTAACAGTCAAGATCAGAGCTGCCTAATGTCCTTATCTTCTCTTCTCTTGTCTAATTGAACAAACTGAAGGCAATTAGCTCAGAAATTAACACCGGGCAGCTTTCTCCTGCTAAGTTATTTAAAGCCACACAGCTGTCTGAGTGAAGTGGATAGCTAGAACACAGTTGAAAGAAAAGGAGAAGCCAGGAGGAGTAGCCAGTCAAGACAGAGAGAGATCAGATGAATGTATTAATAGAGAAACAGCTGCAGAGGAGGAGAGCGCCTCCAGAAAGATGAGATGAAAGAGGGAGCGGTTAGATAAGAAAGGGCATAACAGATTGATAGTTAGTGGGGAGGCATTGGAACAATAAGTGAATCAATAACCAATGGAGAGGAAACATAGATGCGACCAAGAAGTCAGCTACATGACTGATGAGATTAGAAAGACATTACAACACAATGGACAGGGATGGAGAGAGAGAGAGTGAGAGTCTGGTAAGAAAGAAGATGAGAATTGAAAGAAGTGTTGAGATTATAGATATCATGTCAAATTCCATGTCAAGTTCAGTGCAGAGTTTTCCATGACTTTCCATAATTAAGTTGCAGCACTTCCTTGACAGAAAAATGTCTTCCTTCATGGATTTTTAAAGTTGTTTTTCTAAAAGGGGTGAACACTGGCTTCCACTACAGTTGGGCTGAAAACCACCATCTAATGCAATGAATTCAAGAAGCAAAATACATCCTGCTATATTCCTGTAAAGTGACCCATTTGTAAAATTCCCTGATATTCCTGACTTCCCCAGAGAATTTATCAAATCCCCTGACTTTCATCGTCTGGAATACACCTCTGAAACTTCCATGATATACTGTATCCCAAACGTTTTCATTTCAAGGACCTCCAAATAAAGGACTCACATTAGACCCCATTCAATAACATCTTGTGCAGGGGATCCTGCATTTGAGAAGACATTGCTGTTAATGATTTAGTGTAGAATTGCATAACTGTCTAGACTGTAGGTGAGAATGTGAAAATCCATTATACATTCTTGGACTAACCTCAAGGGAATGAAATAATAGAGGAGTTAAAGCATTTTTCATTTTGCTGGTATACCCCCTGAGACACGCTCAAGGACCCCTTGTGTTCAGGGGACCCACTTTTGGAGCCACAGCCATAAATCAATCATACTGGCAAGTATCATACTTGGAATGCTTGGACACTTGTGATCCCTATGGGGGTGCTCATTATTTCATATATTGTAGAGGAAAAACCTTATCTAAACTTCATATCGTAATTAAGATATCTCAAATAAGGAAGATATACTTTCATTGTTTATTTAACAAAAACATGCTACTGTGTGTCAAGGAGATTTCCCTCCAGTAACCATACCCGACACCAGAATTTAATTTGGATAAATAGGGCGAATCTATGGGGTTGGCAGGGATGGGGCACTCTTCTTTGTTGCAGCCTTAGGCTGCCAAGTCAGGTGTATTTTTACGTAAAATGTTCCTTACTGAAGCTTTAAAGTTGACTCATTCTTGTAATATGACTTCTCTCAACTCATAGAGTCATGATGCTATGTGCATACTGTGAAGCAGATCTTACTGCTATTCCTTTTTTTTGCCAGAAAACCACTTGTTTATTTTGGGAAGTCTGAGGTAGGTGTTAGCTTCTCTACAGTGAGTGGGAAGCAGCCTAGCCAGCTTACCAGTTCTGTAACCCTGCATGCATGCCTGACTAGGACAGGATGTTACTTAGCCCATATTGTAGAATGTAGTTCATCTTTCCAAATAAAGACTGAACAATTCAAGATCAACACCTATTATTGTACATGTCTTGTCCTTCAGGTCTGCGTGCACCTGTTCACTCATGCTGGTCATGTCTCTTTGTGTGAGTGACAGTACGTGAGTCTGTCTGTGGTGTGTATGGGTGTGTCTCCTATCTGTTTCCAGGCTGTGGCTGAGCAGTGTTGGTGTCCCGACTCTTATGACAATGCTGACTGAGCTGCTGTCGACGCCCCACATCAGATCTAATTGTTTCACCCAAGCATCCTTATTGTGTTTTAGTCTGTTTACTTTGTATATGTTCCATTTTGTTTACACCCATTGCATCGCCTGACCGTCCTGGTAGTAGCCCCTACCAAGGTTTCCTGACTATGGATGTCTTTTAGTATGGACCTACTGTGTGGCCCAAACACAGTGTTACTATTCCACAAAAAATATTACTAATAAAATTAATTATTACCAATAATTAAGAGTTCTATTCCATTCTAGAAAAAAATATCACCTTTTTGTCTACCAAGGGCTGACGTTCCCTACTGTCCTTTAAAAAGTATCATAATTTATTTCCATTTTGTGCTATGAATCATTCTATATGTGTAGCTGTCACATTTTTCAAATCTCAGAGATCTTATTTTGGAACACACTGTTTATCCTTGCCTAGCACCAATGAAAAAGGTGGATGTGCATATGATGTTTTCAACGACATTGTGTCTGAACCTGTAGGCAATAGGCTTATAAACATGGACTATGAAACGCCATGACTTCATAACACTGCTCTTGGGTAAAAACCAAGTATCTGCAAAAAAAAAGGTTTTCAGGAATGAAGAAAATAATGCTTATTTTATTACTGACGTATTCTTATTGATGTATTTTCTAATCATCTTCTAATCCTACAATGGTCAGTTTGCAATTGCAGTTGCGTGGCTTTCACCCAACAGCAGTAAAGAGGTACTGATGAGCAGAGTCAGAACATGCAGAGAGAAAAAGCTGTGGTGAGGAAACACCGCGTAAGCATTTCTTTTTCCCAAGTGCCCGGTGGATTGATCCATGCACCATGTGGCTAATAAGGCATTCCTGGATGAACTGCCATGACAGTGAAATTCAAAGACACAGCAGAGTGCACCTCTAGGCCTAAAAGAAAGAATAGTATTTCATACACTTGACAAATGGCATTTCCCACATTTTAAAAAAGAAAGTCATGCATATACAGATTACATGTTGATAAAGACAAAAAAATTTGCAAAAAGAATTCACATTATTCAGTACACACACGTCTTCAGTTCACAGAAAACAGATCAAAGGGCAAATGTGAGTTGATACCATGCTTTCATATTAAAAATTTTGAACCCCACAGAAACAATTGATGTGTGTAGGCTGATGAGGGCAAGGGCGTATCTTCTACCACCCACACAGGCCTAGGATGTTCAACACAGTTTGTGGAGTTAAAATACAACATTTTCTACACTGACCTCTTCAGGTTCTGAGCACTTTCAGGTTGGTACAAGAAACTGAATTGGTCGGTGTGGACCCCGCTGGCCATTGTCATGGCAATACTAGTGAGGAAATGGCAACGCAAGTCTGTGAAATTAAGAGAGCAAAGGAAACGTTTTAAGTGTAACAGCAGTAGATCACATAAACACACGGTGGTAGCATAAGCACAGGAAGAGAGAACGAGAAGTCATGATAACTGGATGCAAAGGAAGGTCATAATACAGGCATAATATGGGGCACACAGCATGACACCAGTGCAAATGAAGAGCTGTTGGTGGAGGCCAAAGCAATGCATTCACACAGACACACTATGGGTAGTTTCTGGTTGCAGTCACATCCATATTGTTTTGTTTAGTCCGAACCATAGTGGAAACGCCACGTTACAGATTTTGGTGGCAGCAAAACAAATCAGATCCCAGCCCCTATAACTAAGCATGATGGACTTGTCTGCGCTCTTTGCTGTAATTTAGCTTCTCTGGTGTTAAGAACACATGAAGAAATATCTGAATATGAGCTTCAGCCCAGACTGCGGTTTGCCCTCGCTTCATTTTGTTATGCTAGGCTTTCCAAGCATGAGGAACTGCTGGCTATCAGATGTCAACACCAGTCATCTTACTTTTTTGGGGTCGTTTCCTGTTGTTGATTCATATTGTGTTCTCATTCCTAATGAACTGCACTGGATCGCTTGGTGTGAACTTTCCCTATGAAACCTATCAAGTCACTGGAGCACATCCATAGTGTATGGATATGGATCATTCCTGACAGTATAGGCCCACAATCCTATTTATTTTGCAAGCATCCTCACCATGACCTTCAACAGCACAGCACTGACCTACACTACTGCAACCTAATCTTCAGCTGTAACTGCAGCCTCACATGAAAACCAAATCCAGTTCAGAGCGACAAACATGACCCTTTCAATGCATACCTCCACAGCACACGCACACGACACAAACTATTGGGAACCATATATCTGGAATGCCTTGAGATTCCCCACAAACAATTACTCCCTTTTCACGGAGCACTTATCTTTTCACTCGAGTTTCAAACAGAATTGCTCTGGCAAAGCCTCATCCGCCCTCTCAGCCCAGGGCTAACCTTTTGATAAATGCAAAGAGTGGAGATGAATGGAGTGCGGCTTATTTCTCTTAATATATTTTAAGACATTTCTGCTATATTGGGATAGCACGGAGTGGAGAGTGACAGGAAATGCATCGTTACAAAGTACAGTCATGAAGGTCCCACACGGCGGTTAGCATGAATGACCCCCTTTCCACATGCATTGACAAGTATCCAGTTTGTAAATAAAGCCAAAATGCTTAAAATCCAGCACCCAAGACGCACTGAAACGACCCAAGCCAGCTCTGGAGGAAGCATTAATAACAATAAGTGTAAATGCTAGGGGCCCATTGATTCCTGCTTTCTTTTTTTGCATTCCCAAGGTTGGAGTTTGTGTTGGAGACCATCAGCCAGCATTACTTCAGCTGATCTTGTCTCTTCCTCCTCATCTCCTTTTTTTCCATCCAGCCAAGGGAAAGTCAGTCATGGTCATGTTCGACCCAATTAGCACTTGGGGCTGAGCTGTTGGTCTGACCTACAAGTAGCAGATATGACCCTCCACGTTAGGCCGTCTGGCATCTTGGAAACTGAACACTCACTCTAGACCCTTTTGGACTTCACTTCGTAGAATATACAGTAGATGAAGTTGAGTCAGCCAAAGAAATTGTGTCAACTTAAGTCAACTCTTGAAACTTTTCTCCTCGAGATAGAAAATCATCCTCCAGTCAGCCACACTTCTCTCCTCAGTCAGGGCGTACAACGCAGTGTGTGTGTGGGGTTATCTCTCTGTATCTTCAGCCTAAGGCAGTCAGGGATGTTGGCCCAGGGGACAACTGAGGTGAAGCAGAGTTCACATTCCCCTATACATAGCTTTGCATCATGAAGACTGAACTGAAAGCTTATCAGGCGCTGTCCTTGGACCAAACCCTTCCACTTCATGTCCTCTGACTACTAGACAGCCGTAGCTCACTCTTAGACTCTGACCACTGGCCAAATGCCGCATTATTGACAGTACACTAAGTACATATCCATATCAGGACTCATGCATTCATGCTTTGTATGTGTTAATCTGAGAATGAGGTAGTGGTATACTAGGGTTAGACTAAGGCCAGTATAATCAGGGGGAAAAAAACAAAGTAAGCATGTGGCAGAGGTGAAAAGCCTCTGAAGCAGCATTTAGATTATGGGACACTAAAATGAAACCCAGGATACCACTACTACTACTACTACTACTACTACTACTACTACTACTACTACTGCTGCTACTACTACTACTGCTAGTACTACTCCTACTGCTAGTACTACTACTATTACTACTACTACTACTACTATTACTAATACTACTACTGCTTCAACTACTACTACTATTACGACTACTACTCCTATTACTACTACTGCTATTACTGCTACTAGTACTACTACTACAGCTCTTTCTGCTACTACTACAATAACTACTACTTCT
>OOFE01024650.1:18528-40932 GCA_900323365.1 Monocentris japonica | reverse complement strand
AGCTTCTACAAGTTCTCATTTTCTAACTTTTGAGATAATACTAGTGGCTACTATGACTCAACACAGTGTGTCCTAAAGTGTTAGCATGGCGCCTACTATCACTCAAGTTAGTGTATTCTAAAGTGTTAGCATGGAGCCTACTATTACTCAACATAGTGTATGCTAAAGTGTTATCAAGGAGCCTACTATCACTCAACATAGTGTATGCTACAGTGTTAGCAAGGAGCCTACTATTACTCAACATAGTGTATGCTACAGTGTTAGCATGGAGCCTACTATTACTCAACATAGTGTATGCTAAAGTGTTAGCACGGAGCCTACTATCACTCAACATAGTGTATGCTAAAGTGTTAGCACGGAGCCTACTATCACTCAACATAGTGTATGCTACAGTGTTAGCATGGACCACTGGAGCCAACGATCTACCACATGGATGATTTTGGTGTCTATTTTCTCATAACTTAACAGTTAAATTGACCAACGTGCCAAATTCCTAAGAACTTGGTGTATTCCTTTAAGTTAACATTTTGCAATTGTCATTAAAAAAAGATTTGCCCAAAAGATTTGCCCTAGTCAAAATAAGTTTTAACCTCTCAAAAGGAAGCATATGTGATCAATTAATGAATTACTATGCAGGGTGGCATAGTGACTAGGGAGACTTTCCTTCAATCGGAAGACCTGGGTTCAAACCCTCCATGTCTGCAAACATCTGCCACTGCTGAAGTGCCTTTGGGCAAGATACGGATTCCCTATCTGTTGTTTTTGCATCTATATGTCCTATGACAGCACCAATCTGACGCTCTAAGATTTCCAAAAGAAAAGTCTCGACATGCATCCAAAACTAACTCAAAGATGCCAACTCTTGTAGCACACAGTGGATGAATTTCTGACTTCATGGTACTTTTTTCTATGTCCTATGGAATCACTATAATATTCCTCTAGGGTCTTATAGTGTGTCTGTGGTATTCAGTAGTGAGTTTATAGTGACCTTGTAGTACTTTATAGTATTTTTAATCTCATATGATATTATTAGAAATATTCCTATAATATTTCTGCAGGGAAGTACATTTTTGCTGTGACATTTGTTTAGTATCCTTTAAAAACAATTATCGGATTACTATAGTTCCTCTCCTGCTCTTCTTGATTGTTGATGTCGCGCTGGGAATAATTCACTTGCCTTTAAAATGGTCCCACACTGTTTAACTCCCGACACCATTTTGAGCCGCACGTCTCTGCTGCTGTTGTTGTGGGAAAATGCTCAGTACAGCCACTCATCCAGACCTTGCCTGTCCCGCTTTAACTAATGCATCCACAGGGTTCAGTCGCCCTTGTATGTCTATTAATGAACCTCAATTGTTACACACTTAAGCCCCTGTCCGGACTGGTACTACCTGGGGACGTCCCTACCCCCGGTACGTACTGTTCTCTTTATGGAGAGAATGTCATGTCAACAGTCCCATTCAAAAATCGAGCAGTTTAGTTGTCTCTGATTATAGTTAAAAGGTATCAAAGCCACAAAATATAGCCCAAATCTCATCGGAGTTTTTCGCTTCCGCTCTTCAATTCGGCATACATATAATCCACCAAATGGCACTCTCTTTCAATAGAATTTTAACTTTTTGAATTAGTTTGCGCTTCTCTGTACCGCCCTCACCGGTGTATTTTGGTGGGGGAAGATGGTGGCAATAATGGTCAAACCAATTCTAAAAGTTGATGTTTTATTGACCTTAAATGACGCTTGGTGGATTATATGTATGCCGAATTGAAGAGTGGCTCTTAACTATTCAGTAAGATCTTACGTTATATTTTATAGGGTATGTACCTCTGCAAATAAACAAGACCACGTTAAACCGCCAGATATTTTAATGGAGTGTGGCATACCGTTATCTACGTACGAGGACGGCACGTATCGTTAGGGACGTCCAGTAATGCGAATATTTTGTTGTGAGGTCGTCAGTGATTTTAGCCATGTCTGTAATTTGTAAAGTAACAAATCCATTGCCCTTTCTTGTACCTTCATTTAGTCACATTTAAGAAAATAAATCAAATACAATGTCATGTAATGTCGCCTAAACCTCGTCATCTGGCTTGCTGCGCATCTAACGTTAATAGTAGACTCATTTCGACAAAGATTTTTTTTTATAATTGCGCAGAAATACATTTACATCATCCTGTAAGACATCACCTCTTTCCAAAACAAGAAACATAATCTGGAAATTACACTCACCCCAATGTGTACAGGGATGTTGTTGTCCAGTTACACCGTGTTTTATATTCCAAGTTCACTGTAATTGACAGTATTTCCTCTCGTTCAATGCTGGCGGTTTTCTCTACTATTATCAAGTCAGACACAATACAAAAGAGAACATCCGCTCAAACTAACAAAAAATAAAGCTATTTTAAAATACGATGCACCATTATACAACATAATGTTGTATGTTGTCCATTTTTCAGATAAAATTTCACTCATATATAATCTAATGCTTTCTCTGAGTATTTTTTAAAAGATATTTGTAGTTGTCCACACCCCAATAATTACTTACTATTTTGTGACCACTTTTATTTGGAAGGCAACATCACTACACTTCCGTTAGTATTCTAGCTATTTCTGGCTAACTTGACGCTGCTGTTTTGGCAAGGTTTGTTTAGTCACCAAGCTAGCCAGGGTTAGTGAGACTAAAATCAGAAGCAAGCCGTTCTACCTTCAAAATAAAAGTACAAAATTGGGTCCCCTCGACTGCTGGAGCTCCCTTTCTATAGCCTTTATGAACAGTTTTGTTTGCTTAAATCGACTTTAAAAAGATAGAAGCCAATCTTCCAAGTTGTCTGCTGTATAGTTATGTAACTGAGTCTGTTTTATGTTTTATGGACTCCTTTATATATGTGGCATTTTATAGAGGCCTGTAAGGTGATGTAAATGTGCTGTGAAAACAGATGTTAAAAACAACATTTTTTAATTCAATTACATTAAAAAATTATCTTACACTTATTCTTTATTTTCATTTTGGAACTCATTTTTGAACTAATTTTCATCTTGGAACTCCAAGAACGTTGCAACGCGTTTATCAATAAAGGATTTATTTTGAAAGTTTTAACAGGAAGTATTGGTTTTCATTCTGTTTGGCTTGATACTGGTGATTTGCTTTGCTGGTTGCAGCGTACTTACGAACATCCAGATCCATACACAGTGGGGGGATGGGAATATATAGTGACGGGTTCTAAGGGAGGTCCTTTATTTTCTCTAGTAGCATCCAGAGAATCTGTGGGGAGCAATGTCACACATCTACAAAAGGGCACATCCAAGTTCCTATGTATTCCTATGTTTTTGTCATTTCTGGTGTCTTTTGAGAGAATGATTAGGATATTTTTTTAACTATTCTTAACATATCCCTTATAAGAAAGTCCCTTTGGCACCAATGGGTGCTCATTGAGGTCCCATCGGACTCAGCAGTGATGTAGTGTTAAATAAAACAAAGGGTGAACTATGACCTCCAGTCAGTGATCATCACAAAGCAAACCACCAGCAATATGAACAACAATTGTATTTTTAAAAGAAAACAGCAGAATGGTGGTTGCATCTTCCTTGGCCTGCGAAGGGGAGCTCCTACTGTTACCTGAAAAAATTTCTTCTGCAGAAACGATGATGCTGCACATAATGAAAAAGGATGGGAATAAGGAAATAACATGAGCTATGTCAGCATAAACTGTTAAAACTGTGTTACTTTGACTTAAAATTAGCCCAAGAACCACACACAGTAAAACTACATTTTCCAGTAACAACCAGAAACAGCTTCCAAAATCTACTTCCAGATAATCCTCAAGTAAATTAAAAATAGCCTACAAAATACCATACAATTAACTTCCTTGATGACCCTGGTGGTTTTGACATTCGGCGGGGTTTGCTAGACCAATGAAAACACATCTTGAGTGAAGGTCATGGCCCGCCCAATGTGGCTCCACATCGATTAAAAACCCTCTTTAACATCTCCTCACCTTCATCTCTGCCTGCCCTTCATGACTGTCGATGAAGTCGATTTACTTGGTGAAATCAACAATAAATGATAACTTTCATCTGGATTCACCTGGTCAGCCCGTTTCATGGAAAGAGCAGGTTTTCCTCATGTTTTGTCCACTCAGTGCACACTTACTACATGAAGAGTTATGTCAATATAAAAAACACCTAAAAACAAAATTAATCATGTTATCACTACATCCCTGCCCACAAGTTCATATGGGATTCCCAAGGGGGGGTAATGGAAGTTCATGGGACCCCCAAGGGCCAGGGTTGTAGTCAAGACCAAGTTGACACCAGGACCAAATATAGATTCAGTCAAGCTCATGACCAAAGGCAGGCAAGTTGGGATTCAAAACCCAGAATAGAATAGTATACACATCTTTTAAAATTGTAATTTCAGGAATATACATTAGGCATATACTAACGTTACGGCAAAACATTTTTAACAATTTTAAGTGAGTACAAACAATGTTTATTTTATCATCATGATACAAACTCAATTTATCATCCCTCAGACACATTGAATATGCAATATTCCATCAGAATTAGTACTGATGGAGATTTTATTTGAATGAAAAGTGTGTTAGAAATAAAATGCATAATAACACCACCACTACTTTCATTACAACAACAACTACTACTACTATTGCTACTACTGCTATTATTACTACTTCTAACGTCAAGTACTTAATGTCCCATGACTAGTGCAGAACCCAAATCAAGCACACCTCTGACTCACGAAGCGGCTGAGCCTCAGGTGCAACCAATTAAGCCTCCAGGCTTCAAATCTATGGAAGAACAAAGCTGACATTTATATTGATGAATGAATTAATGTATAAATAAATAAAATAATTACTAATAAATCAAATACATAATGCATGTATGCACACAGTAATAAATAAATAAATAGATGAAATCTAGTATAAATGTATATTATTTTTTGCCCTATTTATTTATTGTCTCATTCATCAATTTCTGTTTATATTTATTTCCCTATTTACTTATTTTTGTATTTATTCCCTTACAATTGAATTGAATTCTGTATTTCTAAATGTCTCTTTTTATTTATTTTCTTATTAATGAATTTCAGTATATATTCTTTGCCCTCTTTATTTATTTCTGTATTTCCCTGTCCCTATGATAATGAGAGGGGCTGTCCATCAGAGCTGGTCATGGTGTTCCCTTACTCCCATTGGTTCATCGGTATCAGAGTGTGTAGATCGATTGTTCCTGCCTTACTATGCTCTCAAATCAAAAGCAAACAACCTTTCTTGTTTATGGGTTGTTAACTAGCCTAGCACGGTGCTTCGCTCAGGCAAAACAGCCAGAGTGTTGGCTGACCTTGCCGAAAATGATTGTGGCCTGGAGAAATCTGGATGGGCCTGAGTTTTTTTTCTCAACAAGCTTAGATAGGCCAATGTATAAAAACTGATACTGAAAAAAAACAAACTGGTGGACCGCGAGTGAATTATAGTATTGTAGTGTGGAGTGTTTGGCTATTCTCTGTTACTATGTGCTGTGTGTGGGTGTGGGAGGGGCTGCGCCTTCCGGTGGTGTGTGTTGCGTGACTGGGAAGTTCCGAGCTGAGTTCCAGATTCGAGTGTGTAAAGCCAGAGATATTATTATAGAAAGACTTTGGTAAAGCGTGGCTGCGGCTGACAGCAGTCAATAATAAATCTCTCGATTGGAATAACTGTCTGCATTGGTGTCCGTAGCTCCGTCGGGTACGCTACAGTATGCTTTGTAGTACTCATGTGATAGCATCTGCATAACCCTCGTTAGGGGAGTATAGCTACAAACACAAATTGAACAACGAATAGGCCTATTGTTACAATTCAGAACTTCCTCCCAGAAAATGTAATCATAACATGCCAGAATAAAAAAAAGAAAACCATACTGACTTACCTGCGGAAGGCTAGGCTAATACACAAAGCGGAGTCTTCTGGGCTTTGAGTTGAAAATGTTTATGTCATCGTAATCCAAAATGTCAATTAGTTCTCTTTCAAAAGACAAAAGCATCAAGTTGTTCAGGCATCCAGTCAACATGGATGATCTCAGGCGCGACTGGACCCAGTTTGTTGCGGAGAAAAGTCTCTCAACACTGCAAGACGTTAGAGGAAGGGTTATGATGGCCCTTAACAGACAGTTCATATTGGGAAAAATATCTGCAGGGCAGCTATCCGGTACTTCAATTAGTGAAGGGAAGATCTCTCGATCCATTGTGCGTCTGATATGCTGGGTGAACACAATGAATTCAGCATCAGCGAATGCAATCCCATACAAATCGCATGGACCATTCAACAGTTCTTTCACGCCAAAAGTGGCAGATCCTAGTAAGAAGGAGGCCGACGTGCACATGATTCCATACGTGTCCTCTTGAAACCGGCAGTTCAACTCAGTTATCTACCTGTCAAGAACGCAGTTCCACAGTGCCCTTAAATCGGCATTACTCTTGACAGGGGACATTTTCTCCATTGTTGTGGTGACGACAGATTCATGAAACTTTGAAGGCAGCTTGCGTTCACGAGAAGCAGCCATGTCCCAATTACCTCATGCTTTCCCATCAATTCCTCGGTCAATCTTAGGACTTTATTGAAGTCACCCTCTGAATCATCCCGGAAAGTAGCTTTCAGTGTCTCAATCAAAGAAATACAGTCTGTTACACACAGTGTTGAGTTCTGCAACCCCTTTGTGGCAAAATCAATGTTCTCAAACAACTTGCAAAATGTAACAACCAAAGGAACTTTTTTCTTTGTATCTGTTGTAACAGGTGCTCTGCGTCTATTTTAGTTTGTCCACTTGTTTCGGCGTATTCAGCTAGAGCCTCCAGTAGTACATCTAGCAACTCCAATATCTTATGTACCAACCCAGATTTTGAGCTCCATCTAGTATCGCACGATCTTTCCAGCTCCATACACTGATGGTTTGGATGTATTTCCTTTTGTATATCCAAGAACCGAGTGTGCCTGTGGGCCCCAGTGAAGAAGCTGTATATTTGATTCACAATGTCAAAAAAAGTGCTAACACGCCCCAACACTAAAGCAAAGCACTAAATTAAGCTTGCTCTCCACTCCATCCAGCCAACAGTTGACTCCCTGTCGAACTCTGATACCAATCAACCAATGGAAGTGTGTCATTATCATAAGGACAGAGAAATACAGAAATAAATAAATAGGGAAAAGAATATATACTGAAATTCATTAATAAGGAAATAGATAAAAAGAGACATGTAGAAATACAGAATTCAATTTAATTGTAAGGGAATAAATACACAAATAAGTAAATAGGGAAATAAATATGAACAGAAATTGATGAATGAGACAATAAATAAATAGGGCAAAAAAATAATATACATTTATACTAGATTTCATTTATTTATTTATTTATTACTGTGTGCATTCATGCATTATTTTATTTATTTGTATGTATATATATATATATACACACACACACATATATATACACTGATTAGTTGATTTATTGTATTTATTTATTTATTTATACAGTAATTAATATAAATGTCAGCTTTGGTCCTCCATACAATGGGCAGATGGCCCTTTGTTCTGTCTTTGCCTCTCCAGTCGTCCTGAGTGACTACATATGTTTGTTAATGTTTATGCCCTCTGAATATCATAATGTCAATATATTAATGTCAATTTTGTCTCTTTTTGTTTCTTATGCAGAGAAAAAACTACTTCTACTACTACTACTACTACTACTGCTACTACCACTGCTACTACTACTACTACTACTACTAGTAGTAGATTCCTGGCCTTGCTTTCCTATCCTGAATGTCTTTAAAATGCTCCAGCCCTCCTCCACATAGGCTCTTCACCTATGACAACTACTTCTTCTACTACTACTATTTCTACTACTATCACCAATATTACTACAACAACTACTACTCATGCTATTACTTCTACTACTACTGCTACTAGTACTACTACTTTTGCCAATACTGCTACTGCTGCTACTACTACCAATAGTCCTGCTACTACTCACTCCTACTACTAATAAAAACAATAACAGACAACCATCCTGAATTATTTGCATTTCATGTTGTGGTGTATATCCAACACTTTGCGGCCTTATGGTTATGACTATTAAAATGTCACAGCAATTTATTCCATGCTCAGAATGGCATCGCGTAATGGCTGGATAAAGAAGGAACCCTGGTTGTCTTCTACACAACCACTTGAGACGCAATATATCATGACTGTCTGTCCTAACAGTGAAGCCATATCAACAATAATAACTTAATTAGATGAGTCGGCTAATGGGTTCATACAGTAAGTAACTAAGTCTAAGCAGCCGTTGCAGTATTAAGACTGACTCAGCGCAGAAGAGGCAGGAAATTTCTAGTAAGCTTTGGAAGACATGATGACATAACATTACTAGCAGCCCTGGGGATATCCTGGGAAGATTCACATAACTGACCTGGTGACGCTGTTATAGTTAAGATAACCCCCATGATTCAATGCTGAGATTAACTAGTGAAAGCATGTTCTATACATGTACACGCTTAAACGACTTCTCACATAACACTGCAGTTTGCTTCATATTATATTATATATTTAAGGTGTGAGAGCCAGGCAGGGAAACCACACCAGTAGGAGAGAAGAGGAAGAGGCTGTGGCCAATCAGTCGTCTAATCCCGAGTTATGTGGTGAGTCAGTCTCAATCCTGGCCCCAATCCAGATTAAACTACCATTACTTCACTGTCTGTTGGCCTGAGTCAATACAAACCGTGTCAAGAGGAGTCTACGGGCTCCCAAGGAGTTGGTGGGCAATTCTGGTTTGCAAACTTTTTCTGTCTGTGCTGGATTAAAACTGCGACACAGAAACATGGCGCTCCTGAAGTCAGGCTGGCTGTGGAGACAGAGTGAGTAGCTTGTTTTATTCTTATTTAGTATTACTTTTACACTTTATAAACAGTAGCTGACACCCCTGGCAATCTACGATGACCGGTAGAGGTGACACTTAAAAGGCTGTAGATGGACATATTCGCTATTGCAGGGCTCAAACACGTGACCCTTCGGTAACGGAGCAATCTCTCTAAACAAAAGGCCACCTTTTTGACCAACCACCTGAAGTATTATTGAGGGTGATGGGGATAAGGAGCCCGTCTACAAGGGCAAAGCATATGATATACTAGTGCATGATGCATGTGTATTCTAAAATACTAATTCATTTTCAATTCACTACATATTGATTTAAGAAAACAAACCTGAAGTTCATCATTCAATATAAATATAGAGGACTGAGTGTGTAAAAGTGTTGTTATTTTGTCAGCTAAGGACTTGCGTTACCTCTTATCCTAATAAAAGAATAAAATGAATACAGTTTATTTGATTTCAAAGGAGGATATTGAAACCTTTCTAGAAGGTGGAAACTGTGACTGTTATGAAACGCTAACCGTTGTGCTATTTACTCATAATCCCATTAACTGTCTCTGGCCATGTCTCTAAGTGGCTTACCAAGGCCAGTCGATGGGGATTCATTTGATGGGAAAACAGTTCAAACAAAAAGTCATAAAAACGTCTTCCTTTTTCACAGTACAGTTTGAGGTAACAGGGAATAAACAGCTCTTGCATGTATTCTTTGCAGTTAACAGCATCCTGCCTTGATCCTTACTTTTGTTTTCCCAGGTATGTTATAATTGAACATTTTTCATCGAAAGCAGGGAAAATCAAATTAACACCACAAAGACTAAGGTCAGCCAGTTCAAAATTGGCAACAGGATGTTGACAACCACAGTCCTCTGGTTTATGGTACTTCAGATTGTGCAGGATTCAAACCTTAATTCGTTCATTCTCTCCTTGTGATAGACATCTGAATCTTGAGTTATATCCAACTGTATTTTTATACTCCTATTAGCCAGCTGCCTATGCATTCAGGTTTTTTCTTTGGACGCCAACATTTAATTCAATAATTTCCATCTTGTATGTGATAAAGTGGGCAGGCTATGTAGTAAAAGTTTTACTTTCAAAACAGTGTTATAACACCTACTTTGCCAAAACCACACAAGCAGGGCATTCCCAAGGCAATATTATTTACGAAACCTGTCTTTTACAAAAGTCTCTAACTGAATTATTTATTTCCATGGGAAATCAACAGGGGAAGAACCATGGTGCATATATACTGTATGAAGCATCAAATGATCATTTTGTTAATCATTTTGTGTATTTAAGTATAAAATGTCCACATCTTTGTGAAATATTTAGTCTTAACATTACATTTTCATACTACACTACTGGTTAACAAAGTATGTGACTGTGAAACTGAAAAAAAAACACAAAATGTGTTGTTGGTGTACAAGGTGTATAAGTACAGTGGCCTAAATGACACAGTCACTTTTTCACAGTAGAGAGGAGTAAGCTAGCGAATTAGAGCAAAGATCTAACAGAAACGTTGAGTGAAGAGGTACTATATTGCCATGCAAAATACTGGAATAATAAGACTGCTTTGTCATTTGCTGTTTTGTTTTGAGAACGAGGGTTTTTAGCCTCCATAAATGTGTTATGACACCGGGGAACGGGAGTGTCTTGAAACTCCAATGGACAGGGAGTTTTTGTTCTCAAATAGTATGGGATGGAAAACAAATTATGAAAGCCAGAAATCTACCTGGTGAAGTAATTGTTGAGTCACTGGTATTGATCAACAACTCAATCCCATGCAAATAGATTAGGATCTTTTGTGGGTCAGTACAAACCTTACTTATTGCTACTTTAACATTACATTGCGATTGTGTCTCTTCTCTCTGATATTGTTTCCCTCTCTCCCACCAGCTTCAGTCTTCAAACACTGGAAGTTGAACTGGTGTGATATCTGGATAGACGGGAGTCTCGTCTTCTACAAGACCGACAGCAGACGAGACTTTCAGCATCGTGTCAGCCTTAAGATTGCATGTGTAGATGTCAAAACTGGCTTGGAGTGTGGAGGTACAGGCCCATTTAAGTGTGTGTGTGTGCGTGTGTTCCTGTACTTACAGTATATCCTTGTGAGAATCAGTTTGAGTGTTAGACCTTTGGAGTGAGGGCATTTTGACACTTAAGCATACACTATGTTGAGTGATAGTAGGCTCCACGCTAACACTTAAGCATACACTATGTTGAGTGATAGTAGGCTCCACGCTAACACTTTAGCATACACTATGTTGAGTGATAGTAGGCTCCGTGCTAACACTTTAGCATGCACTATATAGCATGTTCATATCCCATTCTGAACACAACCTCAGTTGAGCCCGCATTGTGGCAGCCACCTTTGACTGATTGATAGGTAGTCCAGCCAATGTAACAATAGTAATAGTAGTATTGTTTAATAGTTTCCTTATTAAAGGTGGCATATGATTGGCTTGGATTCTGACAGAGGCCAGATTGGCCAAGAGCAACTGGCCCTGCACCCAGGCCCTACTAGGTTACAGGACATCAAGTACAAGCTGAAAAAACCTGAAAAACCTACAAACTGCTCCCCTGAGAATACATTCACAGAAATCCCAGGATTCATAGCTCTGAAAATGAATTGCTGTAGCTTTACATGTAAAAGTTTTGTGAGCTTCAAACTTTCAAAGCTAGTTTCAAGTTGTGGCGTGGATTTCATTCCATACCCATCTCCCAAAAGAGTGTAGGTTAGGGGTTGGGGAATGAATGCAGTCAATGGAAGGTCCTCACTAGTAAACATGAACTCCTTAATCTGTTTGTGCACTATAGGTGTGAACCCACCAGAGAGTAATCCCAGGGAGAATCTAATTGTGATTCAGCTCAGAGATGGCTCAACGGTCAACATGTGTGCCAACAGTGAGGATGAAGCCATGTAAGTATGCTGCTCTCTCTCTCTCTCTCTCTCTCGTCAGCTCAGTCTCCCTTGCTGCTTTCTTTCACTCCTTCATACTTGTTTATTTCTTTTCCAGCGCGTGGAAACTGACATTGCTCGAAACCAAAAGAAACCCAGTGAGCATCCTTCATGAACTCAGTCAACAACACACAAATTATTTCGTTTACTCAGAAGAAGCCGTTCATTATCAGTGACGTGACACATCCAGTCCAGTACTAAATGCATTGTTTTCTGCATGTAGGTGTTCACGTATGACCCATATGACGACACCTACCAGGCTGTCCCGCTCAACAGCTACCACACTGTCTACATTACACCTGGAGCGGGACCAGGTAATGTTAACTCCATAGCACATGAACAAACTGGGATTAGACTGATATATTGGTTTGCTGATATATGGAGCTGATATCGGCCTTTCATCAAAAATCGGATATCAATCTGTCAGTGTCATCCACCGCTGATATGATAGATATGATGCAGTTTGATTGAATACATATTTATTGTATTACTGATCAATACTTCACTGGTTGTCTATGGGAAAACCTTAACCTGAATTGATTGTAAAGCATTTTGATTGGATTCCACCCAGGTATACATTAAAATATTATTATTATTATTATTGGTTTTAATGGAGAGTCTTAATGTCCTGTTGTCTAAATGCTGTTTCAGAGGCTTTCCCACCTTGACAAGAATAAGATTCTGGAGGAAACATTGACTAACTCAAATTTTTTGGAATGTGTTGTCGTAAAAATGGTCAAATTCAATGATATTGACTGTCGGCATAAACATCAGCTATCATCAGCTTCAATCCAAAAATAATGGTCTTGGTATTGGCCTTCAAAACCCCATATTGGTTCATTCTAGGATGATCACATATGGGAATTTGGAATTTGACATCCACCACATCCCGGCCATGAATCAGCCAACGAGTTATGAGCTATGAGTTAATCACGTCTTACCTCTCTTTTATCTAAGGTACCCATCACATGGTCATTCAGAGGGATCCGTTTGATGGAGTGGCAGATCAAATAGCACTGGGTTTACTGGCTGGTATGGCAGCAGGTGCAGCCATGCGATCCTTCCTTTGGATGCCCTTCTTTTTCTGCTGAGAGGGTCTCCATGAGCAACACAGCACTGCACAGCTTCTCTGCCGCCATGGACAGAGAGAGCATTTGTGAAATGACCAGCATGTTAATTATCTATCTGGAAGTTCTTTATCTGCCGCCTGAAATTTCATACCAGGATCTTTGCAAGCTCAAGGAATGTGTAGTCAATAGCAGGCACTGAAAAATGGATTTGATTGATAATCTAATGCCATTATGCCGAGACCAATTTAGTAAAACTTTTTGTGCAGAAAATTATGCTGCTCTGCCTTTTTTGTATGGAATTAGTGCTGCAGCAAATCCTCAAAAGGCCTTTAGAACAAAATTGAAATAAAATAAAATAGAGAACTGGAGCTGAGGTCGCTTCTGTCCGCCTCTGGTTCAAGTAGGCATGTACTCAACTTCCTTCATGTCCTCTGTGCTGGGATACTGGAGTTCAGGAGTGGACGTCCTTGTCCTGGTTGGATGACGCACCCATGCACCTCACGTAGAGATTGATTACATGAAGACATACAGGTCTGAGGAACGCCCTTTGTCTGAGCCTTTTGAATAGCTCCTGCTCATCAGAGAAGACTCGGTAGGGGGTCTTACTGTCCTCAGCATGGACTCTATCCACCACATTCTTCACTTGCTGAATTAATCTCTTATGGATGCAGCAGATTCTTTCTGGAGCTCAGAGGGTGACGTGACTTAAAGTGTCTTGGGAGGCGGCACCACAGGCCAAAAGATGGGATGTGGACTACAGGACTCGAGGACTGCAATGGAAGCCTAAATTGTCTTTTAGAAAATTTGCGTTGCGTGAAATGAACCGGCTGAAAAGGGACCAAGCAATTACAGAGAGTATTAGCCAAAATAAAAAGAATTAATAAAGAGTTGTCTCAAAACGGTCTCAAAACGTGAATTTTGAATGTGACTCCTGGACAGAACTGCATTCACACTCTTTGGCTTCTGTTGATGCTAATTGGCTAACATGGCCTATTCATGAACCATAGCTCCACTGAGCAAGTTTCACTGAGCAAAACTAACTTGAAGTTGAACATGCCTCCTTGGGGGTTTAATTTAAGCCCTCGTTTTTGTCCTGGGGTAGTTATGATCTCAGAGAAGATGCCAAAACATCAAGAAATACTTTTGGAGTTCATTGTATGTTTCAGTTTTATTATTGTTTATCTGCAAGAAGTATGTCTTCAGTCTTGCAACAAATAGAATTGACAAATATCAAGTCAGTATCACACAGTGGACAAAAATATTTCTATAATAACATATTAAGACCTATGAAAACTATAGGAGAAGGGGTGTTTTATTTTCATATAGTAACAATGAAGCAATCACCTCAAGAGACCAAGAGAGAGAAGCCCTGATTTATGCACTGTGGAGGCCAGAAATACAAAATTTGCTCTTACATTAACTAACGTTCCTCTAGAATGTGACCATGTTGATCTATTCACTGTATAATTTCTGTGTATTGATGAAAACTAGTGTGAAGTTAATGTAGTTGCAGGAGGCTGCTATTACTGAAAAAAACCCACTGGTATCACAACACAAGACAACACATTTACGCTGTCGTAATGATCTTATCGTTCTAATAGTCTCGAACAGCGTAATGTTTGTGAACATGAAGAACTCCCCGAGTACCTGAAACCAAAGAACCAAGACACTTTATGTGACTCTTTTCTGGAGCTGCTCCATTGGCAATGAATGGAAGAATAGCTTTGTCGACTCATCACACCGTTTGAGCTTTAACACTAGGATGATCTTTATTTCTTTACTTTCTTTCTTAGGTCAGTCTGATTCATTGTCAGTGTAGTAGCTCCAGAGATTGCCTCTTGATGCCATCACAGTCTCTTGGCTCTTTTTTTGCTTTGAGAGGCTTTTTCTCTAAACTCTTCTGTGGAGCCCGCAAACAGTCACTTCATCACTCCCAGCTTCAATTGCAAGCGTTGTTTTGCTAGCAACAAGTGGATACCATCAGTAGCAGGCTGATTCAAACCACAGATGTCACAGGTGTCAGTTCTCTGCGGCTGTTAGCGTGATTGGTAAGTCAGAGAAGGTCAGAGAAGCCTTTCCTCCCACAATGTCAAACCAGCATCCGTGCACCTTATCCGCGAGCAAATAAATCTCACAATGGCTCAAACGTGTTTGGCAACTAAAGGAACTCAAATTAGTTTCCAGTTTTTCCAGCCGAGGATGGCTGCAGTGCATTGTCTTTACATACTCCTTGTTCAATTCGTTATGTAGATTGGTGAGATATAAAAATAGCGATCACACCTGGCTTATTCTAGCAAGTATTCATTTCCCCAAAATTTCACTTATAGCTACTGCTCCTTAGCATGTCCATTAATTTGCCCTTGAGCCTTAACCCTGTTGGTGCTTAATTTTCCCTCTGTAAGTTTCCGGATGAGATCATGGGGACCCTTCCCCATTAGAGCCGAGGGGTGCCTGTAGGAGCCTCCCAGGCGGTCCCACAGTGTGAAGTATTGGCCATAATTATAGTCGAAGAAAAGGTGGTGGTCGGTGTGGTGGGCTGAGCCGTTGATCATCTCTATCAGGGGGCCAGGGACCCGGTAGTCACCATCATGGATGGAAATGGTCCAGATGTTAACAAAGACATATAGGGCCAAGTAGAGCACTTTATGGAGGGGGAAGAGGAAGGGGTAGATGTGGTAAGGCAGTCCCTGCAGGAATCCATCCACTGGGTGAAAGGCATGGCTGGCAAAGGGAGTGGGAATCTTCCATATGTGGTGTGGCTTGTGAAACAGCTGATGGGAAAAGAAGTGTGACATTATCAGTACATCATTTCATACCATGCATCTCAAAGTTCTTGTTTTCTCTAAGCAGTTCTCAATGCCGTGTCTAAAACATTATATGTCAAATTCATTGTTATACCATGGTGTCATTTCTGGGAACAAATGAGATCCTGATCGAGACGATTGGTAGACTCTATCTTACAGTGGTGGTATTACTAGTGCTAGGGTTTCTCAAAAAATAAACCCTGATGTTCCTACTTGTCCTCACCCTCCTCCCTGGTGTCTTTGGCTTTACTGAAGAGAATAAACATGTTGGAAGTGACTTGTCCACCATCTGCCAATGCTAGAAACTCTGAAAGCTTTAGCTCAGTTTGGACTGGAAGAACAGTACCCTCTTCCTATTTTGCGTTATAAAGCAATATCCCTTTATGCTGTAAAGAAATCCCACATCTTCTGCTAAATCCAACCTGGTGGCAAACTACGTAAAATGCAGTGTAGAGGCCAGTAGAGCCTGCAGTCTTCTCAATGATGGTCTCGTTGGCTCACAGTAATTATACTAATCAAAATTAATGTGGTAATAATTCACTGATGTTAAAATGCTGGCACCTTTGATCGGCCACAAAACCAAGCTTTGATAGTAATTACAGTTATGCTCACCTTGTAAATAAGCTTATGATGGAGGAACCGATGGATCCAATAGATACACATGTCGGTAAAAAGCAGGAAGGAAACCATACTCAGAAACACTCCAGGCCAACCTGCAAACACACAGGCACACAGTGTCTTAAAATCGGCATGCTGAATTCTAGCTACCGTGCAGTATCAACCGTGTGCTACCTATGCATCATACATTCAGCATACAACATTAACAACGCTTTCAATAATTTGATTTCCGACATGCTACAACCAAATCATGTGAAAGTTTAAATGCCAACAGATCAACTGTGTTACATTGTTGATTTCTGTGGTTATTCACTCCACCATGACTTTTCCAATGTTTGCTCAGTCAAACGCAAAAGCTTGCATAACATCCAGCCATTTTCAGTTGACAGTGATGTTAGAGAGATAAATTCCTCATACTGATCAGTCGGTGCTATCTGAGTGAGAACAATCTTCCCTTACCCATGGGAGATTCGTTGACATCGTCATAAAGTTTGCTGTATCCCCTGACCTCGGCCAAAAACAAGGCCACTGTGGGAATGCTGATCCAGGGCAGGGAGGTCATGGCATATTTGATCTCCCTCTGTACCTGATTCTGAGAGGCAGAAAATAAATAAATCAGGAATCAAGATATCGAGAGCATGCTTCACAAACCCCTGGCAGCCATATTGGAGGTCCTCAGCTCTTGGGCAATAATGGCTGTGAACAGCTGATTCAATTTCTAAACATACAATTTGGCCACCTCAACAGAACTAAATAGACATGGTTAATTTCTGGTCAGTTCAACTGATCATTTCATCACTGATGAAGCTGAGCAATTTTGTGTTTAGATAATGTCAGTTTGTTAGCTACGTAATTCTAGTTTCTGATCAGCTAGCCATCACTGTCTTGTTGTACAAACGTCTGATTTGTACACTAGTAGTGGCTAGTACTTGCATGCTAACATTACCGTTGGTTACTTTGCTATATTAGCATGCTGGCAAATTGGCTAGCTAACAGTAGAGACCAGGGCTAAAGACAAGATAGTTTACTGTGTCACAGTAGCCTAAATAAACACATAGCAACACATAGAATAAACCAATTCTTTCTGCAGTGGTCTCATTCTTCTACAGCCATTGCACTATGCTATCAAAATTAATTTGAGGATGATTCATTTAGGTTCACCCTACCCTATTCAGTTTATTTGTGCCACAGTGTGCAAGCCTACGTTTCATTCATGTTCTAACAACGCCAGTCATAAAATAAGAACGTAGGTGTTATACCTCTAAAAAGTGTGGGTGTTTCATGAGATTGTGGTCGAAGATGAAGAAGTAGCTGATTGCACCCAGGCCAAGGTAAAGGACCGCGGCCCCTAGGTTTGTCACCACCAACAGGCTGATAATCTGGCGTAGTACCCCATCCTCAGGCCAAGATGCAGGGTACACATATGGGGTGAGGATGTAATAGTCTGCAACATTCAGCACAAGATCCATGGTTGAATCTGTAGAATATAGACCAGAGAGAGAAATAAATTCACAATCTAACAGGTAGGGACAGATGATAGAAGGCATGTCATTGAGTGCCACCATATTTAATTCACACAATCTTGCAATGTACATTTCATTTTGCTTTTATTGTTTGGTAGGTATTAAGCTCTAACTACTAAAATCAAAGTAATCAAAGCTCCAAACATTCACAATGCACAATGGAGATTTATTTTTCAACAACATAGACAATTGTGGAGCCTGATGGAGCATTTGTGTCTGAGCTGTTGATTCAACATGGTTAGAAACCAATTCAAATTAAAGCAGACAGGCTTCACTTTAACTTCATTGTACCATTTGGAACCAAAACATCCACTAGTGCAGTGGTCCTCAAATCCGAGCTTCGGGGTCCAGAGTATTGCTGGTTTTCTATTCTGCCAGGTAGTTTCCATTCTAGCTGTCTAATCTGGGATTGATTAAGACCTGGGATGCCAGGTGAATGCAATTCACTTCCTGGTAGGAGAGAAAACCAGCAGCTCTCTGGACCCCGAGGCCCTGATTTGAGGAGCTCTGCACTAATGTGTTGCTGTCCATGTATTTAACCATATGACACACATGATAATAATAGTAACACTAATAATAATAAGAACAACAATAATAAACTTTATTTATATAGCACTTTTCCAAACAAGTGCTGTACAAAACAAACAAACATGATTGTTATGATAGGCAGTTGAGGTGTCTCAGAATTTAAGTAGGGAAAAGCTTATATGTAGAGACAAGTTAATTTGGAAATAAAAACAAAAAAAACAGTTTTTTTTTGTGTTATGATAGGCAGTTGAGGTGTCTCAGGTGATCGTTCCTAGATTAGGGTATGCAGGTTCAGGGCAGGCTCAGACTGATGTCACACATGTGGGGGTGGGGAAGACTCCTCGTTACCCTGATGCGGAACACCTGTGGGGGCCTGGGTGTGCGGAAGACAGGCTTGCCAGAGAGAGAAGGGACCAATGCCGTGTGGACAAGTAAAACTGCGAGCTTTGTGATATTATTTAGCATTTTTGTGATCCACACCATTGTTAAAATTCAAACCTGAACTGCCTACCACCGAATGTTCTGGCCCAGCCAAACCTACTAGCTGCGCCAGATGAGGACCAGGCTGAGTGGACCGAAGGAACTGGTCGTCATACTGCTGAACCAAACCCCCGAAGCACAGGAAGAGGAATGCACTCACGAGCGTAGTGCAGGTCATCCATCACGTCAATCGCAACGCGCAGGGATGAAGTTGGAGGTGGCGTGCTGGCTAGGTCTGAGGTAGGTATGTATGAAATGAGTTGTTAAGCCTAGTCTAGCCATGTAACAATGATACATAAATAGACAGATGGGCAGTATTTAAAATTACATGTATTTTGAAATACATACTTGAATTACTTTTGTGTAATTTGTATTTGACCTGAGTGGGGAAAAAAATCAAGATGCAATTTGTATCAAGACACTTTTGGGCATAGTATTTTATTTTAAATACTTGAATTACTTTTTTAGAACATGTCACACTAAATGAAATGGGGACATACTAAAGTTTTGAGCACTAGCCCTGTTTTGTAGTTTTGACTGTACCTATGGACATATGTCACATGACTTGCTTGATGGATGGCCAGCCAACATGCCCACACATGTCTAACTTTTATGGCTTTCCTGTACAAGTGGGCTTTGAGAAGTGATTTAAAAGATGATCGTCATCTGGCTAGTCTAAGCTCCTCCGACAGGGCATCTCAAAGCCTGAAAGCTCTGACAGCCAAGGCCGGCTCACCTTTTCTTACAAGCTGAGTCCTTTGAGCAGCCAGAAGGGCCCTGCCAGAGGACCTCGGGTTGGTTTTAAAAGGTCTGATATTTAGCTGGGGGCCAAACCCTCCTTTACCTTGAAGGTTCTCAGTAAAATCTTTCCAAGAAGGTAGCAGTTTTCTTCTCAAAGCATATTTGTAAAGGAAAGTCTTTTTATAACGCTCTTCGTATGTCCTGTTATATCCCTGTTTTGGAAGGCCAAAGATGTGACAGATGTAATAGTCACCATGAAGACTGGTTCCTTCTTGGAAATGTTTGACTCCATCTCCACAGACACATTAACTGGATACATAGCTAAAAATGAAGCTGCCTTCCTGTGT
Source organism: Monocentris japonica (assembly GCA_900323365.1). NCBI lineage: Eukaryota > Metazoa > Chordata > Actinopteri > Trachichthyiformes > Monocentridae > Monocentris > Monocentris japonica. The sequence continues at coordinate 20,955 of OOFE01024650.1, read as the reverse complement.
CCTACATTTACTTCAGATTTCTCAAAGAAGTATTCGTATCAGTTTACATCCTAAAAATCATGACTAGCTCATTAGCTACTAGTACAGTCCCTGCTTATTTTAAAATGCTATTATCCAACCAAATAGATTATTGGCACCCTTGCATTTTATGCAGATAATGTACAATATCTTCTGACATAATTGGAAATTGAAACAATTTTCAGTCTTCATGCACTCATCTATCGATTTACAACAGCACACGATGAAACAATAAGAATAAAAAATATGTATTTTATGGCTTCCAAATTGAAAAGTGGCCGTGGCCATGATTATTTGGAAATAGATTCTCACCTCGATCTGCAGATTGAATAAACTTTGCAACTCCCATTCTCCTGTTCCAGAAATGTCTTCAACAGTGTGTGTCAATCTCAATTATTCCAGAAGATATTGTACATTATCTGCATAAAATGCAAGGGGTGCCAATAATCTTGGCCAGAGCTGTATTTCTAAACCTCCTTTTTTAGCCAAGGTTTTGGAAACGATAATAGCCACCCAGCTGATTGCTTGGATTGGAAACAGATTTAGAGCTCATCACAGTGCTGAGACTGCTCTACTTAAAGTGATGAATGATCTACTTTTAGCCGCTAATGCAGGGAAATGAAGACACAAAGTGGATGTCTCAAAACTTTTTACAATTACATCCAGACAAATCAGAAGTCATTGTTAAAGATCCTGACCCTATAACTCGCCAAATCGCAAGACATCTCCGTCCATTGTCCACTAATATTACCACAAATTGTAAAAATTGGTATCATTTTTGAGAGCAACCTAAGCCGGCACAAGCATAATATGTCAGCGCTGTGCTTCCTCCAACTTAGATTAAATTACATTATTTTTATCTACTAAGAACCTGGAAAATGTTATGCATGCTTTTATCTCCTCTGACATAGACCACTGTAACTTGTTTAAGCCAGTTACGTCTTTACAAACTACAACTGGTCCAAGATGCTGCTGCCAGACTCTTCGCAAAGGTGGAGAGAGACAGGAACAGAGAGAGGTATGGTTTTGGGGGGGGTGGCGTAAGGAGGGGTTGGATTGGTTTCCCCTGCAGCTGCTCTGGCCCAGGCCATCAGGTTGTCAGTGAGGTTTACAGTGAACCATTTCATTTAGGCTGGTCCCCATCCAGGGGTTCAAGGGCCAAAAAGTGGTTTGTGGAGAGTAGGGGGGAGGCGTCGGGATGGCAGGCTGGTGGCTAACCGTCTTCGCCTTGCACTTGACAGAGGTGGTGGTCAAGTGGAGCGCCAGGTCAGGGTTGGAACAGCTAGCAGGGGGAGCGCCATTCCAGGGAATTGAGGTGTTTGCTTATCCTCGTTGGTCATTTGCCTCTTCAGGGCATGCAGCTCCAGGGTGAGGGCAGAGACCCTCCTGGCCAGGTACTGGCAGCCTAAGCAGCAACGCCAAGTTGGCAATCGGGGTGGTGGAGTTCATTATAATGTCGGATATACTGAGGTCACTCGGGTGGAGAACCATGATGAAAACACTCGAGGTGGCTAAAATGCTCATCCTCAGCAGTAGATGGTGTTCAATAAAATCCAACAACGGGAGGATAAAGCAGAGTAAATGTAGTGATACTTGAATTGCATAATTTGAAAATGAATATAATATTGGTTTGAATTTGATCCTCATTGCATTCAGCTGTCAACTTTATTTCAGCCTAATTTGGAGCAAAAATCCAATGCTCAATGTTTTCAAATTCAGTTCTGTGACACGTCCAGGGGAAAGGTAAACGAGCCAACCAGCAGTGCCTAGTCTGCTGGAAGCAGACACATACACGCGGTTGAAGAATGAATTAACTTGTCAGCTAACGTTAGCTACTAAACTTTATTTGGAATTGTTGTCAGTTGTCACGCTTGCCAATGGACATTAAAAAATGTCCAATGTCCATTTATTTTTAATTTTGTTATCCATGTTTAAGTGGGCAATCTTGTTTGACAGGTTCGATTCAGTTACGGTGTTGGGTGGACGGAGAGAATCAGGCTGGTTCTCCCTGCATCCCACACCGGATAACTGGATAACTGCAGTCAGTGAATGGGGGACACACTTTTGCGATTAATTCCTATCATATGAAGAACAATAAACTGTTTGAGTCTCTATTTTTCCATTTAGACGGCGTCGCTCCACCAACACTGCGTCTTTAGCGTAATTACACCAGTAGACGCGCAATGAAGTTAAAGACAACTGCCGTTGTCCACTTAGCCTTATTCGGCCACAGCCGGTGTGGGACGCAGGGAAAACTAGCCTACCAGATTGACCCTCTCGTGTACCCATCCAACGCAAACGTTAGCTAACAACAGGGCTGGTGTTGTGCTTGCGCTGTGGGCAGATGTAAACTGTAACTGTCCTCGTTTAGTTTTCCCAATTTCCCGGATGTGTGTTACAGAAAACTGA